>JAECUM010022438.1:0-94219 GCA_016617855.1 Megalonaias nervosa | reverse complement strand
ATATATATAATGGAACACAACCAATGCTGTCAAGAGACCCATATAGATTTTGGAAAGAAACTGTTGGCATGGGTAGCCAACGGATAGCTGCAGAAGGCCAGCCATACTGAAGGCAAAGTGCTCTAAGGAAATGGCCCAAGTATGGCAGCTTTGGAAAGTTTGATTGATGATAAAGCTTAAGTCAAACAGTAATAAGATTCTTACACATTAGAAAAGTTCTTAGCAAAAGTCTTCATTGCTTAAGATCATGGAACAGTGTAAGTAGTCTCGCATATTGACACCATTCAGGCTACAACCCTTGGAGAATGTTCAGGCTAAAACAGGAACTGTTCTTGCCGTCTTGCTGCTTGCATACCAGTGCAGTTAGTCAGCAGAATATTTCAGTTCTTGTAATCCAGTCAGTGAACAGAATCTGTTCAGATCATTCAGTCTGGCACACAGAATCACACATAACATGACTGAACACATTTAAGTCATAGAACAGAATATAATCCACTCTGTGGCCTGCTAGCCAATTCTGACAAGTAGGCTACATAATTATTCAGACCTGATCAGCAGTTTCTGCCCAAGAGACTAAACATACATAGAAAACTTTGTTAGTTGAATATAAATAACTGAGTTCATTCTGCCCAATAGATTATTACAAATTAAGCAATTACAGTCAGATACAATAAAACCCATCACAAAACTCATGTGTTTAAACACACATTTTGCATCATACACATAATAGCTGGTTAGGAGCTTGGAACTTGCGGTTGCAGCATTAGCAGCTTGATTTCTTGGAATTTATAATCATTCCTTATTCTGTGTATCTTAGACTTTTTGTGGTGGCAACAGTGGGATACAAGCCATTAGCACAGAAAACTCGTTGCTTTGCCATATCTTGCAGTAATAATGGATGCTATGTTAACTACTATAGCAAAAATGCCTCAGCTGATTCATTTAACTGTGTGTACTTATTTGAACTCCCTGTAATCATTCTACACAATTGATACCTGCTCAGGTGCAGCAAATCTTTAATTAGATTTCACAAACTGTGTGATTAAAGTTTCACTTACAGAACCCAAAATCAGTCCCCACATAAATAAAATTTCTGAATCATCAGTGTTCTGTCAGTTATTGAGTACTGTGTCACTTGGATATCATAGATTGTGAATTACTAATGCTTACGACTGATCATTCAAGTAAAACAAGTTATAGACTTTGCAGAGAAACATAACAACTGTTTGGTTTGTTAATCTTTTTCAAAGTACAGCTCTGACTCACTGATAACAAGTCACCCCTTACAGATGGATTGGATTTGAAGTATGTCCCTGCGTATAGTCGGGTCCAAAATAAGTTAGCTTTTGCAGACAAAAGATAGTGAGGGCGAGGGGCAACTTATAGTCAAGTCATCTTATAATCAGGTATATGCAGCACCAGAAGCCACTAGCAGACTGAGACTGATGATAGATCTCAGTCAGCTAAATATATTCATATAGCACCAATGTTCAAGATGGAGACATCCTGATCAGTGTGGTGTTCCATCAAGAGGGAGGAATTTATGTGATCAGTCTCAATTTGACAAACACATACTTTTATGTCCTATTCATCCAAATTTGTGCAAGTTCCCTTGATTTGCCTTTGAAGGAACAATTTATCAATACTTTCGGCCTCAATCTCAGACCATGGACATTTATGAATGGAGTTAATTGTATTGTCTCCTTGTTCAGGACCTCCTTGTCGACAGTAAATTCAGTGTTTATGGATGACATCCTTCATAAAAGCATGGTAACTTCTATTCTGCAGCAGGTTATGAACAGTCCTATCTCACTTTTGACCCACCTGGGTGAGCTGGAAAAAGTCAGATCTTATCACCTCTCAACACTTCACCACTCCGGTGGCCAAGTGGTTTGAGCATCCGTCTCGGGTGGGGGAGGTAATGGGTTCAAACCCCAGCTGAGTTATACCAGAGACTTTAAAAAATTATAATAGCAGCTGCCTCACTTTGTGCTCAGCATTAAGAGGATAGTGTTAGGACTGGTTGGCCTGATGTTAGGATAATATGACTGGGTGGGACATGATGCCACACATCTGTGGCTTGATGTACCAGTGCTGACATCACTATAAACTGTCAGATATTCATGCGATATGACTGAAAAATTGTTATAGCTACATTAGACATAAAAAATTAAAAAAACTCTCAACACTTCATTTATCTGGCTATGGAATTTTGGACCTTCTCAATCTTGTTTGTCATCTTCGGATAAAAATTTCATGGTTATCTGTCTCTCAATATTGAGCTCAAGCAGGAAGTTGGTTTTATGAGAAACTTTCTGCAACTTCTTGTTTGGCTAATTGCAGCAGTTCAATTGATTCTGATACTACACCTTTTTATGTGCAAATTGCTTTCCTTGCTCAGTAGCACCTCTTTTCCGGTAGTCTAAATTAGAACATTGTTATATCAACCAATAAAATGATTAAAATGATTCATGTGTGAGTGGCAAGAAAAGAAGTGGCTTACAGCATGAATTCCTCAGGTAGAAGCTCCAGTTGGACATTACAGTGTGTATGGATGCCAGTTTGTTCAGCTAGGGGTCTCACCTGTTGCCTCATTTCACCATGATTGGTGGCAGCTAGAGCCTAGAGAAGAAGACAATTGATACAAACCTTTAAGAAATGAAGACTATAATGAATGCCTGTTGTTGGAAATATCAGCTATGAAAGAAAGTGATCCTGATAATGTTGGATGATTCTGTATTGGCCAGTTACCAGTACCTCATATAGAGGTGGTACCAAATCACTCAACATATGCATCCTGGTCTGGAAGTGGCTACACTGGTGCTTCCAGCATGATATGGTCATTCAGATCAGATACATTTCCAGCAGACTCAGTGTTTTGTACAGTTCTCCATCAAGAAATGGCCATTCTCTGCACACTGACTCTTCATCAATTTTTCGCTCAATTTGCAAGCTTTGGAGACATCCGAGGATTGATGTCTTTGCGATGAGATGGAATCACAACTCGCCGACCTTTGTCTTTCTGGTTTCAGATCCAATAGCTTAGACCATGAACTCACTTGTAGTTAGTTTGAATGGAAAATGGAGTTCCTACTCTAGGCGTATATATTTTGTGGGCATGGGTTCAGTGCTTTTCCCAAAGTCAGCCAAAGTTTTCATTTTGGCTCAGTGTTGCTAGGATTGCTGGATTCAAGAAATAATGGAGCTTATTTCCTAATGTTCATTATGGGATCAGTATTCACAGAGAAGCATAATTGACTAGAAAATTCACTTTATATTAATATTTTGGACTGCCATCAAACATGTGATCTGTCATATAACATTTTTTGTTTTAAATGATTAATATTTTGTGAAATTCATAAAATATTTAAAACAAGTTCATTGTTTGTTCCTCAAAATGTTGTTACATGTATTAGAAGCCAGTGATTTTGTATACACATCTCCATTGTTATGGTGTGGTGGTTGGGGTCCATAACAACAGACCTCATTATGTACTGGTAGTGGAAATTTTTTAAATTTGTCAAATAGTAATGTTTTAAAGTGGAAATAAAGGTATAATACTAAGCTTTGTTTTCTTTCTACCTGTTTTGTATAGATCTTCTTTCTACCTGTTTTGTATACATTTTTTTTGTACCTGTATTGTATATATTTATTTTCTACCTGTTTTGTCAACATTTTTTTTACCTGTATTATATACATTTGTTTGACCAATTCAAATACAATGGTTTAATTTTGATCTTTGGGTGTGTCATGGTACTGCATTTTAAAAAGAATAATGCTATAACAAAGAACAGTATTAGGAGGAAAAGTTGTTTCTCATGGGAGTGGTGAACATGGTTTATGCAACTAATTGATTTGGCAAAATTTTCTTTTCTTACATTGTGTTTTGCATCCATTCAAGAATCAGGAGTGTGTTTGTACATAACAAACTGATTATTACAGGTCTTAGTCTCTTATTTTCCATCCAGTGTCATCAACTTATCCTGCATTCAGAGAAATAGAGATGAGTGCTTTGTTGAAGGAAAAGATAGTGTAATTGGATGGAGGTTTTTTCTGTCCTGTTTTGTAAAACTTGATTTTTACCTGTAATTATTGATAATTACTATGCTTGGTAACATCCTGAATATATGTTGAGTTGTCACTATTTCTCCTATGGATACAATAGATCAATGGTACAGTATTTAAACTGCAGGTCCAAACATATTTGAATATCATTGATTGTCATCGAATGGATGGGTATTAAGATTTCTGTGATAACTACAGAGTAATGAATCTTTAAAGCATGGCAGTATATATATTTAAATGGACATGATGCTGAGAGACCCAGATAGACCTGGAAAGAGACAGTGGCAAAGGAAAATCAAAATGCTCACTATATCAGTATATAAGGTAGACTCATGCCTTGGGGAAAAGTGTTGTGAGAAAGGCCTGTGTTTGGCACCTTTGAAAATTATTGAGAAAGCTTCAACCCAACAGGAATACGATACTTTCACCTTCAAAAATTTCTTGGGCAACAATTGTCTTAGGCCACAGATCATTTTGTTGATTCTATTTGTGCCACAAGCCAAGGAGAAAGTCCACTGTGCATTAGCAACCACTCTTGATGTCTTACTGTATGTGTACCAGTGTAGTGAAGTTGGTCAGCAGACTCTTCAGTTCATGCAATCCAGTCTGTTGGTGGAATCTGTTTGGCTCATTGAGTCTCACAAAACCTGTCCAGTCCTATCACACAAAATCACAAATACTGTCATTGAAGACATTTGGCTGATAGAACAGTCTGACAGTAATCCAGTTCAAACCTTTCTAGCACATTCTGCCAAACAGTCCAACTTGATCAGCAGGTTCTGTCTAATTGTCTGACTGAACATACTGAAAACACTCTTTCAACAGAATATAACCCATTAAGTTTGTTCAACACAATAGAACAACCAATTTAATACTTTCTGTCAAACACAATGAAATGCATCACAAAACTAGCACATTAATACACAGTATATTTTGCACCACTCATAACAGGGAGTTAGGCACTTCGAAATTATGATTGCAGCATTTACAACTTGCTTTAAAGGACTTACAAATTGTTCCCTATCTTTTGCATGTTACATAATCACAAGATCAAAATTCCTTCACATATTAAATTCTTGCACAGTTTTGCTTTAATAAGATATTTCTTACAAAACCCATGTCCAGATTTATAAATTTATTTGCAAAGAATTAATTGACCACATTTCAAGCAAGTTTAATATGTTTGGTTAGAGTTTTATTCTTTCTAGTATTGCCATATTGAAGTATCACAGACATTTTTTGTATATATATATATATATATATATATATATATATGTGTGTGTGTGTGTGTGTGTGTGTGTGTGTGTGAGATATCAGCATTATGACACATTGTATCAACTGCATGCTGCAAGTTTTTCTTTCCAATCTACAGTAACAGTTTCAATATTTGTGTGCATTTGTATTCACAAGCTGTAATATGTCATCTACTACCAATGTGAGCAATATCAGGCCCACTTAAGACTCATGTTTTCTATAAGTTATTGTATGGCAGAGTTTTTGTGTTCATAATGGCCAATGAATTTAAGTTGGAGAGTATTTTTGACATGGCAGCAAATTTTGAGTTTTATTCAGTTTTGTGGCAATGAGATCTTAAAAGTTATGTTACATTGTGACACTTTATATGTGATATTATGTTCCTATGATAATGTGACTTGATACTGTATAATTTTACTGCTTGCAATTTTTTAGGACTTACCACTCAAGAAAGTTGTCATCAGTTGAAACCAGGAAGACGACAAGGTTATTGTATTTCGTTCAATAAAAGGTAGGTAACTCTTGATTCAGATTCAACACAATTGTAACCTCATGCATTTTTCATGCAGCTGTCAGCATCTTAAGTATAGGCTTTTAGATACAGATTGCATTATAAGGCATCTAAGTTAGATCTCAGAAACCTCTTAAAGTTGAAAGGTCAGTCTTAAAAACTTCTAGTTCAGTTCAGCATTCTGGATACACAGAATATTTTTGTCATGGTAACGTCATTTTAATAAGTCTTGTATTATGCCAATTGCCTTGCATATCCCACATTAAGTTATTGGATTTTGTACAGTATTTACCTTGTAATAGCGTTCTAGTCACTCTAGGCCATAGAACTTGTACAGTGTTTCATTTATGAAGGGACCCATAAATGACACATGCTGTTGAGGGGTTATGGAATTTCCCCCGGGATAAAAAGGATTCCAGGAAATTTTCCAGCCAAATAGAGGAAATTAATCATATTTTCATACCAAAAACGTGCTGCACATAATGCGCAAATGTACATCTGATTTTTTGGGGGGGCATTATTTAAAAGTAAAATTAAGTACAGAACCATCACAAACATCAATGTTTTGGTCAAAAGAAGAATGATTAGTGTCCTTCCTGTGTACAAAATTAGGGAGGGCAGTTTTGTTTAAAAAGGGACTCCCCTTCCTGAAAGTATGAAAAAATTTTATGAAAAACAAACACAAAGCAAAATATGGAAATATGTTTTAATTTTTTATGGTTATATACATTTCTTATTACAAAAAACTACTGGAAAATAAAGAGAAGTAACTAAAAGAAATTCAGTCAGTTATTTTTTTAAATTTGATTTTGACAGTTTTCTTTAATGGGAATAGTGTTTTTTGCATCTTTTATTAACAAATCCACTTTATATTAGGAATGATGCTAGAGAGTATCAGGTGCAGCATCAAGTCTGTTCCCATATTTTGTTGTCATTGCAGTGTAATTTGAAAATAAAGTTTCTCATAAGTAAGTTGTACTAAAGGGAAAGAGCACTTGAACTGCATGTTCTGCCACATTGGGTCCTCTAGAACTGAGCTGCTCCAAAAATTATTTATGAAAAGTTTGTTAAACGTTTGTTTCATTTGAGAGTCAGAAGTCATATCAATCAGACTCTCATAAGCTTGCATTACTGAGCTGACTGGTTGGACTGTAATTAAAAATGGATTTTGCCCCTAAGCATTGTTGTCGTTTTAGGGACATAAATATTCTGAGAGAGTGGAGCACAAATCACATAGGTGTTGTGCAGTGGCACTGCAAATATTCTCATCAGCTTGGAATTAAATTCAATCAGAAAGTCACTAAGCACAGGAAAGCAGTCAAAGTTCTTTCCTTTTATGGATGAGGTCCAAAATTCCAGTTTCCTTAATGACAAAATTTTCTGTATTGCAGTAAAAATGGTCACATTCTTTCCTAGCGGTGACAGATTCACTTCATTTATTTTGCAAAATTATCTGCAAAGCATGAAGGTTTCAGAAGACATGAGGAACTTGTCAAACAGTCAGATAGTCAAAATTTGGAATCCATGACATATACCAGTAGTTCATAACAAAGCTCAAAAAGTCTTACAGGCACTTTGCCTCATGATGGCCACCTCACCTCCATATGTGGAAGCAGTGCTTTGTGCTGACTACCCGTTTCTTGCTTCTTTCAGCCACAAATCCATGTGGAATTAGTCTATTTATTAAGACAAACAACATAAAATACATGTGTAGACAGCGTGAGCACCACTAGCACACTAACTCAACTACACTAACTTTACACGTGTGTGTCAGCCTATCAGGGATTGAACAGCATCATGTGTGTGCATGATGTGGTTTCACTGATCATAACTTGTACTGAAACAATTCAAGTCCTAGACTTATGAATGCATTATAACTATTATTATTCAATCTAAATACTATTCAAATAAGTATTTATCATACATAATTTCTTATCTAATATTTTTAAATTTAGGGGAAAAATATCACTAGCATCGAGATTTTCTCATGGAACCTCTATCACATCACACTGAACACCTAAGTTCTGTGGAACACAGTTGGAAAATGCAGAAGTAGAAATTTATATATGACGTAGCATACCAATCAGTTTAGTTTGTCTGGACCTTTTAGTCTAATGGTATGTGTACTTGAATGTGAGAAAGACAAATGAGGTTCTATTTCTGACTGTGACAGTTAGACTTTATATCCCCATCCTGTTAATTTTGTACACTCTCAGCAACTATTGGCTTGGTTGAAACTGAGTTTGAACTATTCCGAGATGTGAATCTAGCTGACATTTGAGGATGAATGTTAAAAATAGAGTTATAAGTGTAGCAGTTTAGGTATATGCAACCAGTTACTAACCATTCTAGCTTGTCCTGACTTTTTAGTCAAGAGGTATACGATTGACAGTGAGACAGATGAACTGGGTTCAATCCCAACCACAACATTTAGACTTTGTATCAGCTTCCTTTACAAAACAGTAAACTCTGACTTTATTGTGGTGCAGTGCTGTAGTTGTTTTAAGTTAGTCCCCGTTAACAAAATAATGACTAGAAATTGGTGGTAACTACCATACTCATGAAATAGTAGTAGTTGCCCTTGTAAATGAACATCCAAATAATGATTTAAGTCACACTTATTCCTCCAGATTTAATAATACCCTTAGTAAGATTACATAAATAGTGAAAGTGCTTGAGAACTAAATGTCATTAATAGAAAATGTTATAATTTGTATGTTAAGTTCATGTAATGAGTTACTTAACAAAAGAATCCAACATTTGCACAAAACATGTGTAAGAAAGCTAAGCATGCTTCATTTATGAAAGGCTCAACAGAAAATTAAGATCTTTTCATGTATTTAAATTAAAGTGGAGGTTTTCTTTTCCATATATATATATATATATCTAAATATAAATAATTGAAAAATATATATTTTCTACTTTCTCTTTCTATACATACTTTACAGGGCTGGTGGCTGTGGAGCAGCCATGAGAGCTATGTGCATTGGGCTGCGTTTTCCAAGGTACGTTTTATAAACTTTGGGTTTTTCTGAGGAAGGTATTCCTTGACATTCCATTTGAACACTGCTAGTTTAATATGTTTTATGCATAATGTAACAGTTTTAGATATGGTGTGTATATTAGTTTGTGCTGCTTATAATTATGATTTTGTGATTCATGACAATATGCTGTAAATATTATTGGATACTTTTCAGTTGAAATGGGTATTATGACTGTGATCACAGTTCATTACAGTGTGTTATTTAAAATTCTGTGGATTATTTTATATCCATGGATACAGGGTTTAAGCTAGTGCTCATTACAGTGTGTCATTTAAAATTCTGTTGATTATTTTATACCCATGGGTACAGGGGTTAAGCTAGTGTTCATTACAGTGTGTCATTTAAAATTCTGTTGATTATTTTATACCAATGGGTACAGAGGTTAAGCTAGTGTTCATTACAGTGTGTTATTTAAAATTCTGTGGATTATTTTATGCCCATGGGTACAGGGGTTAAGCAAGTATTCGTTACAGTGTGTCATTTCAAATTCTGTTGATTATTTTATACCCATGGGTACAGAGGTTAAGCTAATGTTCATTACAGTGTGTTATTTAAAATTCTGTGGATTATTTTATACCCATGGGGTACAGAGGTTAAGCTAGTGTTCATTGCAGTGTGTTATTTAAAATTCTGTGGATTATTTTATACCCATGGGCACAGGGGTTAAGGTAGACTTAAGTGACTCCTTTTGAGCACAGTTCTAGGAAGAAGTGAGAACTGAATATTGAGAAGTGGGAACAAAGCAAGAAGCTGTATGTATGTATGTATGTATGTATGTATGTATGTATGTATGTATGTATGCATGGATGCATGCATGCATGCATGTATGTATGTATATATGTATGTATCTTTTAATCAATAGTTTATCTTCAGGTGGAAAATTCTCTCATTCATGTGCAGTGTTTTGATACCTAAAAATCTGTGTTTGGATGGAGAAATATGTGAATTGTGTATTGGCCATATGATTTGAAATGGTTACAGGTGAAACTATGTATTGTAGTTAATTTTAACTGAGAGGATTACCTAGATTGTAGTATTGTAATTACAAAATAGCTAAACAAATAATTTTTAATCAGCTGCCACTTAAACAAGGAATTTTTTTTTTAAATTTCTAATACTTCACTAGAAATTTATAGTCAAAAACATTTCCAAACTTAGTTTGAAACAATACTTACAGTATGTATATGAGAGCTAATGCATAGGTGTCTTTATGCCTACATATTCATTAAAACTGAACTTATACCTAATTTTCCTATTTGAATAATTTTTTATTGTATTTGAATATGATTTGAATATTCATCAATGTTAATACAGGTATCAAATGTATTTGAACATGATTTGGTTATTCATCAATGTATCAAATCCATCCTCTTTCCTTCATCTTCTTTGATATTTATTGACATCCCCACCCCTACTTCCAGCCCAGCTGCATTGAAAACACTGTAAACTGAGTCGTCTAAATCTGACTAGATGAAATTATAGTGATCTCAAATAAATATTTTGAGGATTCAAACAAAAAATTAAATAAATGTAGGTGTTATTTTCCCAGTTTATTTTCAAACTTGGGACAAAACATGAATGTACTTTTACTGCTGAAGATTGGTAAATAATTGTTTTAACCACACCTCAAACACCTCATTGCAATAGGAGTGAAAGGGCCATGTGGCATCTGTATACAGTATAACATAACCTGTACCAGGTTCAGTACCTGGGAACTAGTTTTCTACTCTAACCAAGTTTGGGAGTAAACCATTCAGTTTCATGGGTAAAGAAGGATTTTCAACAAACAGTTAAGTCATTTCAAAACAAGGATCAGAAGTAAAAGGTATAGAGGTTATCTACAGTTTTTTTAGTAGATGTAAGGAAATATTTCATGAATGAAGTGTAAAATATTGTATTGTCAAGAGTGGAAAAGACATGAATGACTACAAAATAATTCCACTTCATGAGTGAAATATTTCCTTATATCTACTTAAAAGACATAGATTTTCTCATTAGATATTTTTAAGGCAAAACCGTCAATTTGCATGCAGTTTTCTCAGTTTTGTGCCAATGCAATGAACAGCTGCATTACAACATTGATAACAAGAAGCTCCAAACTTTACAATAAGTTTAGGACAGTGACCTTTTGCAAATTTATCTTTTCAGATTGTGTATTTTGTCAAATTTATGACTGTTTCCTTCATTTTACATGAGTCTGAAATTTATGGACATGTCAAGCTAACTTATGGACTGGATGGATCAGTATAACCTAATTTTTCATATGCTAAACTACATGTATACATGATCTTCAGGCATAATTGTAAATATTTTATGATAGATAAATATCTTTATTGCTATGCAAAATTACTTTGAGATGAAATTATTGCAATATTTGGACAAGAACTATGAATAATGAATTTCACCTTGAAAAATGGTAATCTTGCACAAACCTGTTTTGAGACCAGCTTTCTTGAGAGACTTTTTTGTTGGCAGAAGGGATGGTCTCACAACATGGGTTTTACTCTAATTCCATTATGTAGTTCATTCAGATATTATCATTTAATTTAATATAATTTGACAACCATGACAAATTCACATACCTGTATTTTAATTGTTTTAATGACTCTTTTCAGGAACAGCATACAAATTCATTTTTATAAAATCTCATATGGCATGACATTGGTCATTGCACTTTCCATACCTACGCTTTTAATTACAAATTCATTCAGTTGAACTTCTCACAATAATTCTCTTGCAAATTTTTTTATTTCTCTGACTTTTCTGGTTTAGTTTAAATCCCATGGGACTCCTCTCATATAGTTGTGTCCAGTAACCAGTGGAGGTTTTTTTTAACAGTACATAAGCATACTGATATCATTATTTGTAAACAGATTTGTTCTTAATGGCATTTCAGTTCATTGTAGCTTTTGAGAAGAAAATTAGAAATGAAAACATGTATGTGCTGATTGAGATTACAGACTGCAACATAAACATTATGAAACAAGTTTTTCTTTATGTTTTTGCTGTTCTGTACCCCCACCTCTGTAAAGATGGGAGTACATAGGAATCCTTGTATTTTTTTATGAATTGCCATGAAACTTGGTAAATATTATGCTATCACCTAAAGATGTATAAATCAACAAATCACTATGCTCCCACATATTTTTAAGGAGTTAATGCCCTTATTGACTTGAGGCTGAATGTATGTTAGAATCTTGTAACTGCAACTGGTCTCATATTTTTAAATGCATCTTCATGAAACTTTTTAAATGATATGGTCATCATGTGATGATGCCCATATCAACAAATCACTTTGATCCTGCAATTATTTTTTTTAAGTTATTGTTCCTTTTGTCTTGAAACTGAATTCTGTGCATGGCAAAATCTCATTAATGCAACACCTTTTCAGGTGTATATTGACAAATCACTGTGCTTTCACAATGTTTATAAGAGTTATTGCCCTTTTTGGCTCACAGCTGAATGCAGTGTATAATAGAATTATTTGAATGCAGATAGTGTCACAATAATTAATGGCTCACCATAAAAATTGGCAATTATTATGATCATCATTAAAAAACGTGCATGTTGACAAATTAATGTGTTCCTATGATATTTTTGTTAGAGTTATTGCCCTTTCTAACTTGGAGCCTGATGTATTGTATGACAGAACCATGTAAATGCAATTAATACTACACTTTCCCAATTAAACCTTTTGTATATGTTATGGCTGTCATCTGGAAATGCATATATCAGCAAATTACTGTGTTCTATTTTTGTAAGAGTTATTAATTTTTGGGCTGCAGTGGAATGTCACACAAAACCACGTGAACATAACTTGTGTTGAGGTAGTTGCTCACTAGGCTAAGAGAATATCATATGGCCCAGCTTTCACCCAGCATTGTACATGATGTTGTCCATTGTGCATTTGTCAATAATTGTTGCTTTAACTTTGTCAACAATTGCTGTTTTCAACTTCTTCTCAAAACCACTGGATCAGTTTTAACAAAATATGGCAGAGAGCATCTTAGCATGGTGGCTTTCAGATGACGCTGATAAACCATAGGATATAGATGCCTATACTAAAAATAGAAAAACAAAATCAACTGCCTTGTTTTAAAAATTCGCTGTTCAGAATTTGAATGGATTTAAGATGAAGAATCCTGGCAGGAATGACTTTAAGATTTATACAAATAATACCAATCAGCTATCAAAGATGGCAGCTGTTCCCTAAAACAGAACAATCTTTCTAGACCAATTTCAACCAAACCTAGCACAGAACATCCTGACAAAAAGGAAAAAAAGGACTCTCAATTTTATACAAATAATGCCAATCTGTCATTATTTATGGCCAAAAGTATTAAATATATAAAAATCTTTAAACAACTACTTCTGGCATGAAAATCTTTCAAGCTTTTGAACTTATACAGATGATGCTGATTCACCTTCAAATATGGCCATCTGTACTAAAAATAGAAAAACCATTAAACAACTTGTTTCACCAAAATGCTTAACAGAACCATCAGATATTTACTATTACTAAAAATAGAAAAAAACTTTTAAATGATTACTTGCCCAAAATGCTTAACAGAATTTGACTTAATTTGACAAATCATCCTGGCATGGAGAGATTTTAATTTTATACAAATAAAGCTATTTTCTGTCAAATATAGAAACTGTGGCAAAAAACAGAAACACCATAAATGACTTTTTCCCCAAAGCCACTGAGTAAAATGTTATCAAACCTGACAAAATGCATCCAGGCTCAACAACCTTTAAGATTTGTACAAATGATGCCAATCTGACATCAAATATGGTTACTATTGCTAATAATTGAAAATCTTTTAAATTACTCCTTTATAAAATCTGTTCAACAGAATTTGACCAAATTTGATAGAAAGCATGCTGGCACAGAGGGCATTTGAGCTTGTAGAAATGATGATGATCCACTATTAAATATGGTCACAATAACAAATGAGAGAAAATCAATCAAAAATGTCAAATTAGCTTGATTGAGCATCAAATATGGCAACTTATGCTACAATTTAAAAAAAGTATTTAAATGACTTTCTCTCAGAAACTTCTTGGCAGAAGTTGACCAAATTTGGCAGAAAGTATTTTGGCCTTGAAGGTCTTCAGATTTATACAAATGATGTTTTATTTGCCATTAAATATGGCTGCTTTTACTAAAAATAGAAAACCCTTTAATTGAGTTCTCAAAAACCTGTCAATTGAATTTGACCAATTTTATAGCAAGCATTCTGGCATGATGGCTTTTTGAATTTGTAGAAATTATGCCAATATGCCTTTAAATATGGCTGCTGTTACTAAAAATAAAAATCTTCAGTAATTTTTTATACTAAAACCAATAAGGTTTTTGTGCCCTATATCATGTAGTTTGGCAATATGACTTCATATGAGCTCAGCAGAAACTATATAAGGTAATATTTCAGTTTGCTGTGAGTATTTAGGTTACATTTAATGTATTTACAAATAGGAAAGAATATTTAACAACTGCCAGTAGACCAAACAAATCCAAAACATCTCAATTCAAGTTTGAATTGACCCGATAAACATGTTGCAAACTTGAGGATACTCTGCTGTAACATCAGTGACCACTATGGTATGAATACATGACCACCCTTGTGGGAAGACAAATTAAAATGAATACATTTACACAAATGGGTGGGGGTGGGGGCAAAATGCATTAAATCCTCAAAGACATTGACAAGAAAATATGATGAATTTGATATCTTTTCATATAATAACTTCTCTTAAAAACTCTTTGTGTCCATTTGAAAATCACAATCTGCAAATTCAACAGTGAAGAAAAAGAATCATATGTTCTATTCTTATAAAAGAATGCATCATTCTATATTTACAGTGAATCATCTGCTTAGAAATATACTGTTTTTACCAACACATAGCTAAATTACAAAGTAAATTTCTGTATTTATATACTTCAGTAAGAAACTATATACAGGTAAGAATTCCCACAAAATTAGCTTCAGTTATCATCAGTACTATTGTTAAAAAACATCACTATCTGATTACATCAAAAATGAGAACATAGATTCAAGAGTAACTGCTACATGTCTGTTCAGTCATTCTTTAGTGAGTACATGTGCATGTTCTGTTTATAATTTTATGTTTGGTATATACTTGTCTTGCATCTGCTGTCATTTCATTCATCCAAATCTATTTCGTCAGTCTTTCAGTTGTTGATGCAGCTTTTATCTATAGCAGTACTGTTCTGTTACAATGTTACATTCTTTAGAAATGAGTTATACCCAGCATGTTTGATATAATTCTAACATGTGTTGAAATCTCCATTCAAACCAATAGTCCTTTTTTTAAAACAAGTCAAGGTTTGGCATCTTACAATGCATTGTAAATTTGTACATCATGAATACATCTTCTTTGATTTTAACCCAACTCATGGTTACTCCTCTCACAGCTTAAATGCTTGTGTCCCATTTTCAATATGTAACTTATTTATTTATTTTATTTATTTGTCTGTGTATTTATTTATTACAGGGTCTTTTCTAGTTATGAAACTATAACGTAGCAAATGCCAGTTTTCATATTTGTCCTCAGTTGGCTCCAACATTTTCATATCTGTCCTCAGTTAAATCCAACACAAAGATCAATAGCCAAAAGGGGCTAGCTTCACACAGTATCTCCTGGTACTTTTGGGAATTCATATCACAAACACCCATCAAAACTCAAATTGGAGATGAACAAAATTAGAAAAGGATGTTCCCACATACAATGCCCATGCCTGATCTTTACCACAAAAAGTTTAAAAATATGTGCACATTATACATTGCATTTTATGGTACATCTTGTCATAGGTCACATGTGAATTCTGCTTTTTTTCTGTATATACAGTATGCTAAATCATGTGATTCACAATAATTTAATGCTGTTTTCTGTCTCTGTTCAATAGCTATGCCTAAATGAAAATTTTAACTATTGGACTTATCTGGAGACTTACTTCTGTACTGGTCATAGACCAGAAGAGCTTATGAGATGGCCTTTTGTCCATCCATTGTCCATCCTTTCTTCTGTCTTCCTCATAATCACAACTTTGTTATCGCTACTTAGTCAAAACTACTTAGAAACGTGCCATGAAACTTTACATATGCATTGGTACCGAATGAAAATGGTGCTACCTAGATGTCCAGTATGGCCACCACAATGACCATCTTGAAAATATTGTTATTGCTTCTCCTCATATCAGCATGGGTTTTTACTTAAAGGCTTCTTATAATGTCTAGTTGGTCCTAAATGAAATTTTTACTGATTTGAAATTGGACCTCCAACAGGGCCAACATTGCAGACTTTTTCAAAACCTTGCTATTGCATATTCTCCTGAATGGAAATTTAATAATGGTACTAACAGCTGCCTTGCTTTGTGCTCAGCATGAAGAAGGTAGTACTAGGACTGATCATCCTAGTGTCAGGATAATGTGACTGGGTGGGACATAATGCTACATGTCTGTGGCATGTTGTCCTAGCACTATACATCACTATAAACTACCACACTGCAGACATCATAGCAATATGACTAAAATTGTTAAAGGTCACTGGCCACCTGTATTGTACAAATGTGTGATATTATTATAGTCACAAATAAAACGCATTTGTTATGTATGCACACCATAACAATGTTTACTTAGAGTTAACAATCCGCTTTTTTAAATGAAAAAATTATTCGGCAATCTCTGTAAACAATTGGTAGTTTCCACGTGCCAAAAACGGATATGACATAACATTTATCCCTTCTATTTAACCTAGCCAGTCAAGTGTTTAATTTCCCCACGTAAATGTCTATGTGATGTATCTTACGATCATGCTTTTGTAGAGCAAACATGATACACTGTGTTGCATATGGATGTAACCAAAAGAGAGATGATGGGAAAAAGGGTTCTTTCTTTTTCCGAAAGACCTGTTTACCAGACAAAAGTGGATTCAAGCTGTGGGATCGAATAGGGTGAGGGGATGGGAAAGTAGTATAATTTATGCCGGATTATAGTCAATTTGGCCCAAAGACAATTCAGCCCAACTCGAAAGACAATTCAGCTCAACTTAACAATTGTTTGAACAAGTTCTTTTTCTTCAACAACAAGTAGACACTATGTAAGGTACATTTTAGGAATAGGTTTTAGAAAAAAAAAACTAAATTTAAATGAACTATCTTTATATTCTTTCAAAGAAAATAATCATACTTCGTAACGTACATATATATGAGAGAAAACACAAACTGACATATCTTGCTCGTTCAAATTAAAATATTTATATACATTTTTTATGCTAAAAAAATATATGCATCTGCACAATGACATTCTCAATTTAAGTCTTCCAGTCAAATTATCAATATTGATTTATTAAACAGTAATATTTAACAGATAATATTTTACAGAATACATATACATTTTTCTAAGGGTAGTGCACATGAGATATTATAACAAATATATTTAATTTTAGGCTTCACATTGTAACACTGCTGCATATAATACACACTTGATTATACATGATAGAGAGAGAGAGAATAATGTTGAGCATTTTGTCAATGTTGCTGCAATATGAAGCTCTTACCAGTTAATTTTATTGTTAGTTTTTATTTTTCAAGTTGTCTTAGTGTGTGTGTGTGTGTGTAAATTAAAAGCTTGTAATTACTAGTCAGTATTGTCCATCATAATTGCTCCAATATTCCATGCAAATAAGAAAGGAAATAATTTTGTGTTGAATTTGTGCCCCCCCCCCCTTGCACAGTACAAACAAATTGATAAAGATACACTTACTTGAAAATGAAAGAAACTAACCTTGCATTTATTTCTTTTTTCATTATGCGAAATCTGTTAAAGAAAAAATAAATCCATGAGCTCTGTATATGTAGTGGAAGCCTGCTTGCATATGCATCCTTACTGTTGTGTGTATTGCTTATGTCAAATAAAAAAATCGCAAAAGAGATGAAAATATCACCCATTTGCTTGAAGGCACCTGCCATTCACGCATGATAAGTTACAAGGTGCAAACTGACCAAGATTGTATTGTATCCAGGTTAACTATACGACGGTATCTTGCAAATAAAAATCATTATTTTAAAATACATCCACTGGGAGTGCAAATGATAATCTTTTCACTAGCATGGGTTACAAAAGTGTTATTAAAGCAAGTTATTGTTGTGTATACTATTTGCCCTGCAAACATCAATTATGATTACATCTGGCAAACAAATCGAAGCCCGGGTGATGGATAAACACAACTGGCAGTGAGCAGTGAACTCCTTGCTTAAACTTACTGACAGGATATCAAATACAAAGGTTGTTTTATTACAAAGCAAGCCAACCCCGGAAACTGACTTTGGTATCTTTTAAGTGTGCCAGTTTTTTTCTTATGAAGTCAGCCGACATAAGGAAGCCAAGTTTGGTTCCTTTGGATTCTTTTAAGTGTGCTGATTTCTTTTTTTTAATAAAGTCGGCTGACATAGGGAAGCCAACATTGATTCCTTTTTACCTGTATTAACAGGAATTTTCAAAATAAACTGAAACAATGGAACAGTTTTGAAAGCGACACAATCTAGTGCATCGCGCACACATATCATTATAAGGCTGAACTGTAAATTAGCTTTCAGTAGTTTCATCCAAATGTGCCTTATCCATAGCTTATAATGTTTTATTTTCAACAACAAGAAGCATGTACTTCATCTTGTGGGGATAAATGTACGTCATTTCCGGTTGGCGTCTTCTATAGGTGGGAAATCGTAGCTAAGGGGAAGTAACAGTGTTGTATACGTCTAGTTTGAGTAATTAAGTTATTATTTCTTCTTTACACTTGATAATTTTTTTGTCCTTTTTGTGCGAGTATAACTACTTTTAATCATGTAATGCAAATCTGATGTAAAAAGAAAAATGTTGGAGTATGGCCTGTGACCTTTAAAGCTGAAAACAAAATCCAAACAACACAGACACTGAATGGAAAGTCATATTATAGGTATGGGGTTTTCACCATAAGGCTTATTGGTCCTAGTTTAAAAATTGTACTGATCTTCCATTCCAAATGGCTGCCACACTGTGGTCTTGAAAATCATGTTATTGCTACTCATCCAAGAATTTATGGTCATATCAACATTGAATTTTCTCCAGAATACTTCTAATAATGTATCTAGTTGTTCCTAAATGAAAATAGTGCCAGTCTGACATCCAGTATGTTTGCCATGGAAGCCTTCATGGAAATCTTTTTATCAATACTTTTCTTCAAGGTTGGTCATATCAGCTTGGGATTGTCACTAAAATGGCATCTTATTATGCCTAGTTGATCCTGATGAAAATGGTGCCAACCTGACAGCCATCATGTCCACAATGGTGGCCAGCTTGTTGTCACCACTTCATCTGAATGGACAGTCTTGTTGACTTGGGGTTTGCACTAAAGGACTTCTTATGATGTCTAGTTGGACCCAGATGAAAAGTTTGTTGATTAATGGTAACCATCTTGAAAATCTTACTTTGTATAAAGGAATGACCTCATTCTCATAGGGTTTTCACTAAAACACTGCTCAGAACATGTTGTTGTTCTAAATGGAAACAAATGCTCATGTGACCTCCCAAAATTTGAAAAACTCTTTTTTCAGTCATACAGACTACTACAGTATTCCCCAAAAATTTTCAGATGAGTGTAAACCACAAATTATAAAACCTTATAATACACTTTGTATTTAATTATTTTAATATTTTGTTTTTACTGTTTCTACTTTTTCTTCACTTAAGTATGTAAATTGGTAATATTTACTCAGTTACCAAATACATACATGGTCAAATGTATAGTTATTGGACCCACATCATTCTTCTATTGGTAGGCATATCACTGGACTATGCTTTTTAATAAAAGAATTTGCCTAAAATTTATACAAAGTCCTGTATGATTGTATCATCAAACATAGGTGTATCAGCTGGGAAATATGGTCTGTAAATCTGCAGAAATGGTCACTTTTGTAGAGCAGCCACCTGTGTACAGTACAGTAGATATTATTTATAAACTTAGTGTATGTTAAAATATAATTGTCAGTCATTGTTACAAACTGCTTGCATGCACAATAAAGAAGAGGCACAATGAAGTTCAGGCAACAAACAAAACTGAATGTTCTGTCCTGTTAACGGGTTAGTTCTTTAGTACCATTGTGTGAAGGCTTAAGTACATGACTGATCATTAGAGAATGATTATACTGTTAGAGAAGAAGAAAATATAATGACTTTAGACTGTGTTGTCTGCCAATTTGTGTAATCCTTCTGTTCATTATTTTCTTGGGGTCAGAACATTAATTAGACTTTCCAGCTGACACTCATCTTCAAATATTTGCACAGTCATACTAAAAAGCCCTTCAAGACTGTGTACAAGAAATTAAATGACAAGGAATATTATACTTTTTATGAATTTATGGCCTATAAAAATTTTGGGGATACTTAATGGGTCAGGTTCATGAAAGTATCATATTTAATTCTAGGAGAGAATACTATGCTGACATTTTATGTAAATCTAATCTAGATTTCTACCTTGTATGTTGGTGTCTGGGCCCCAAGCAGCAAAGGTTAAAACTTATAAAGTATCATATGAATTATACAGTTAGCAATGATAAAATAAAACATACAAGGTTTCTAAAACCAAAACTATATTTCAACACCTGAGTTCATATTTTTTTATTCATTTTACTTCCAGACCCTGTGAGCTGTCAGATCTTATAGCTGTGAGTGTGGAGTCCGGTCGGATGACACATCACCACCCAACAGGCTACCTGGGCAGCCTTGCTTCTGCTTTGTTTACCTCCTATGCAATCCAAGGTTAGAAAATAGAGTAAATCAGACAACTTTTCAAGAACATAAGCCCTTGCAAATTAAGTGAGACAATCAAATATTAAATGAAAATTTTAATTACTTCAGTAGCAATTTTGTTTCTTTACAGCTTTATTTACTTTACATTGGTTTTTCATCAAGGTTGTAGAACTTACACAACATACTCATGGTAAATATAAGGTTGGCTAAACTTTCAGTCAAAGCATTGATGAACACTAGAGGAGCAGGGAAAATCACCAAACTTGGATGAGTGCCCACATTTATTAGATATTTCATAGTGAGATACTGAAATATATCAGAAGGGCAAAATTGTATTTCAATATTTAGACCTATTTGAGTTTTTGTTCTTCTGCTGCTTCTTCTCTCTCTCTCTCTCTCTCTCTCTCTCTCTCTCTCTCTCTCTCTCTCTCTCTCTCATTCCACATCAGGATGTACAAATCTTAAAATGTGTCAGCTGTAGACCCTCTAGTGTACTTTTACGCTACCAATAATATGTGATAATGGCAGAAAACAAACCCCAAAAAGCAAAAAGTAGACCTGGATTTGTAACTTTTTATAATTAGTTTTCTACATGTATCATGGAACCATCAGTGATTTGAATTTACATGACCTTATGAGTAACAATTTTAATTTGCAACACAATTGTGTTTGAAAACAGTGGAAAAATCAGGCTTTGAATCAAGTTGATTGCAAACCAAAATTAAGTGGCAATCGAAAATTTGAGGCAGCATAAGCTACTGAACTAGAGTGCAAGCTTGCCAAGGCCACACCAAAACTCACGTTTGAATGTAAAAATAAAAAAATAAAGAATGAAAACTTTAACAAATTAATTCACAATCTGAATAACACACAAAGAATTGTCTTCTTTCTGTATACAAGTACCTACATAACACACAAAGAATTGTCTTCTTTCTGTATACAAGTACCTACATAACACGCAATTATCTTCTTTCAGGATGCAAGTATCTACATAACACACTAAGAATATTCTTCTTTCTGTATACAAGTACTTACATAAAGCACAGTGATCCTCTTTTAGTATACAAGTACCTACATAACACACAATATTTTTCCTTAGTATTCAAGTATCTACATGACACACAAAGAATATTCTTGCTTAGCATATAAGTACCTACATAACAAACAAAGAATATTCTTCTTTCAGTATACAAGTACCTACATAACACATGAAGAATATTCTTCTTTCAGTATACAAGTACCTAAATACTTTGGAAATCTTTAGTGTGTATAAAGTTAATTATGGAATTACTGTCAGAATGTTGATTCATTTGTTTGTAAAAGTACAACAACACAGTTTTTGCTAAACCATGTAGTTCTTCTGCCATCTACTATTTGTAGTAATCATATTTTTCTAGTTAATGGTTATGTTTGGACATATATTATTTCTAAGTTATATTTAGATTACCAGTCAAGAGAACAAACCAAAATCATCAGTCAGTGACTCAAAAATAATGATGGCAGATCTAGACTTTTGTCTCCTGTAAATTATGCATACTGCTTAGATACTGTCTATCTATAAATCATGCATACTGCTTAGATACTGTCTACCTATCTATCTATCTATCTCTGATAATAAATGTTTATTCTGCAGTTGTATTTAGTAATTCACACATGATCACAGTAGTCAAAAATGAATGCAGCAAATATATTGAGGAAGTCACATGTCTAAGATCACCAAAGTCGCAGCAAATGAAATGAGGATAGATGCAAGTTAATTATTTATGGTAATTACTTTGCAGATGTTGCATTGAATAAATCACAAATGTGTAAGATCACCAAAGTCACAGTGAATGCAGCCAATGAGTAGGTTCCATCATGATAGACACAAGTGAATTATTGAACATAATTTCTAACCTAAAATTAGTAAATGTTGTTTTGAGTAAGTCGGACTAGGATTACCGAAGTCATTAGTGAATGTAGCAAATGAGTGAGTTCCCTGCTGTAAGACAGAAGTGAATTATTGATCATAATAGCTAACCTAAGATTAGTAAATGTTGTTTTGAGTAAGTCAGACATCTTTAGGATTACCAAAGTCATACAATGGATGTAATAGATGAGTGAATTTCTTGATCTTAGACACAAGTAAATTATTGAACATAATTGTTAATCTAACATGTATTAGAAAATGTTGTTGTAAAAGCCACACATGTTGAAGATCACAGATGTCACATGAAGTGCAGCAAGAGAGTGAGATGATGATACTTACAAGCAAATTATTTAACATAATTACTTTGCTAACATGTATTAGCCAATGTTGATGAAAGACACATCTGAAATATTCAACATAATAGTTAACCTAACATGTATTAGCCAATGTTGTATTATAAAAGTCACATTTCTAAGAATACAAGTCATATGTGAACACAGCAAATGAAACTGAGTTCCTTAATGATCGGGAGCTAATTATTCAACATAATTGCTATCTTAACACGTATTAATATATGCATGAAAGGAAACATCAATTCACAATTCTTTGTTTTAGTGTTTGAAAAAAAGAATTGGGGAGAAGGTTGTTGAGACTGTTTCCATGTTGAGCAAATAAATACAATGCACCTACTATAGCACTTAAAGTATCAATTAACCATGCCACCTTAATGGATAAAACATCTAAGCATGCTTGTTGTGGTGTCAAATGACAATGTCTTACTACTGATGTAGACAACCAAGGTTAATAAGCCAATCCCACATTTCAATTGCTTCCTGACAATATATTCATAGCTGTAAGAACTGTCATGTGACTATTAATTCATCAGTAATTTATTGTCTGCATTTCACAGAGTAAATTATGAGAAATAAAAAATATTTTCCACTGCCCAGAAATCATGTATATGAAAAGGAGCTTTCTTTGTTTGATCATATATTCAGGATTCCTGAATTCAGGATATTTTATATATGGTCTTTGCTGGTAATCAACTCTTGGTGTTGGTATTGCACTCCTGGTGTTAGTACTGCAAGCATAGTTTACCTTTGTTATTTGCTCTCACTAAGTTGTTAAAGCTGTGCAGTTATAGGCATGTTAGAAAAATGATAAAGCTTTCTTTGTAATGTTAAGTTGTAAATAGCTACAGTTTACTCTTTTTTTTGGCATCTGGATTCAAAATCGTTCCTCATAATTGAACTCCAAAAACTTAATAATTATGATCCCTTTATAAGCCAACTAAACAAAAAGCTTTGATTGCTCTGGGATGAATATAGAACCTCCAGATTTTTGCACTTGCATCTGGTTTGGCTTTGAAAATCTCAAGGTAATCATACCAAATAGTTTTTCATTCTGTCAATAACATTTCTAACCAAAATAATTGCATGCATTTGTACTGAAGTGTCTGATATTTTATTAAGATATTTTATTAAGACTGAATTCATCTGTTTTCAGTTTTAGCAACATTTATGGTTTTGCTAAAATTAAGATTTTTTTGGAGGGGTTGTACTTAATTTGTGGAAAAGGGAAACAGTACTATTATTTCCACAGAGGGATCATTCTTCATTGCACTCTTTCAGTTCTTAGTTCTAGTAATGACAAAATCAAAAATTAGACTAAAAGATATTAAGTCACAATATTTACACAATTTTTTGGCATCAGCACTCATCCTAATGCTACATTGGAGGGATTGGTGTTGTTTTCATTTTTACCTTCACCCCAAGATTTTTCTTCACAAATTTTAATAAGCACGTAAAGTGTTGACTGTCCTATTTTTCAGGCCGATCAATGCAAGAGTGGGGCAAGGGACTCATGGATGTACTACCAAAAGCATTTAAGTATGTGGAAAGTCAAGGTAGATATGTGGAAGAGAACAAAAATGGATGGTAAGTTTTTAAGCTCTATTAAAGTCACTTAGAAATGTTTAGGGCGTAGTATTAAGAAGCATTTCATGTAAATATGAAGCAAACTGCACTTAGTTTTACTTTTATTTCATTCAGTGAGCTTCATATTTAGTTGTATATTTTTAAACAGAATTATTAATCTTGTGTTTCCTCTCAGATAACAGTTTTGTTAAAATGGGGTATTACACAGGAAGGTTAAATCTGAAACATTTTGTTAATAAGGTTTGACATACATCTAACTTGCAACATTAACTAATTTTATTTAATTGGTTTGAATTTTCCTATACTTTCTGACGCTATTGTAATTGATTACTCGTGCAAGCTGTATGCATGCACATGTACACAAATTTAATTCAAGACTTATCAGAGTTGCTCAGATTGAAAATTCAGTTCATATTGTGTAACATTTTAAACTAAATATTTTGCTGGTCTTTTAAAATACATATGTTAAAAAGCAACTCTTTAGAAATCCAGGTCATGCTCTATTTTTCTTTATTGCACCTGCTCCACCTATATCGTATGAATGATACAAATGTTGCATTTATGAAATTACCAGACATTAAGGTAGAATGATGCCCATGAAAAGATGACCTGTGTATGCCAGTTTTTCTGACAAAACACAGTGGACAGATAACTCTTACCTTGACCTTAATGAGCAACAGTTATCACTTGAAGAAACAAAATAAGGAATATTTAACTCTGTCTAACATAATTATAAGTTACTTGCAGTTCTAGATGAGAAAAGAACTATTACTTAACATTTTTTAGATCAACATTATTAGTAGAGGAAGTAGACTGTAGATTGAAAATTCTGAAAATCAGACTTTAATAACTTCTTTGAACTCTGAAATTAATGTAATGTAGAAATTAATACATAAATCTAGCTGTGCCACACACACAAAAATTTAATCACATTACATATCTGTTTACCACTTGACAGATCACAGTAATTTCAATGAGGACTTTTGCTTGCTGACAGGAACTTACATATTTTCAGTGGTTTATTTTCTGAACTTGAGTACTATTAAAATAATTGAAACATTCCTTACCTAGATGATGGCTTTGTGGTTTGTGTAGAAAAAACCTGGACTGTTACAACCAGCTGTAACAAGGCAATATATTCCTGTAATATTTTTCAACTATTTCCTCCCCTAAGTTTTGCCTTGTTAAGATGGACCAGTTTAAAATTATGTGACAATACTTAAAATTTACAATATCCATTATAATGTTGCAAATCTGAATTTTAAAAGTATTTTGGTTCAGTTGTGCAACAAGCTGTGTAGAGTGTAAATGTGACAATGTAATTTACTGCTGACATTACTGCTGTTAAGTGTCATCAAGATCTTTAAGACATCATATATAGAAATTGTGGCTATTCACTGGTAGTACTGTTATTGACCCTGTCAGAGACCTCAGATAAGTCAGAAATCCAACAACAAACTATTAAAAAATTTTCTGCCCCATGCAACTCAAAGGCAGAACAAGGCAGTCAGTTTCATTACTTTACAATATATATATATATATATATATATATATATATATATATATATATATATATATATATATATATATATATATATATATATATATATATGTAAGTAGATAGATAGGCTTGTAGGTAGGTGGATAGGTTGGTTAAAAAAGTACTATTTATAGACACCCAGTAAAACATCATAACCATAAATTGTAGCATTTACTAGCAGTACAGAAGTTGACCCCGCACATATAATAAAAGCCTTTAAATTTCACAGTGACTTCAAATAACAAGTCAAATACTTGAAAAAATGCCTTTAAATTTCACTGTGACATCAAAAAACAAGTCAAACATTTGATAACTGCCTTTAATGTCCTGTTGTCCATTTTTAAAGCATTAAGATTTATCAATAGACAGATCAATATGCAGATGGGTTGGTGGGCTGATAGCTAGGTTAAAAAGATAAATGATATTCATCCTCATAAAATATACAAGAAGCACTATGCACTAGTAATTGAGTGCACAAACATGGATGAAAAAAAAAAACAGACGAAGGGCATGATTGATCAATATGTATCCAAAACAGTGACATCCACTGTTGATTCTGTACTTGCATGATAATTGTCACAATGTTTACAGGTACACTGTCAACAGTAATTGTCACAGTTGTGATGTTTATTGGTACATTGTCATCAGTCAGTGCCACAACATCAATAAATCAGTTAGATTTCAGTCTGCTGAATTTTTGTTTTTAAGTATTTTCTGTGCATAAAAATAATGAAGATTTGAAATTTTAATTCATTTTTGTGGTAATTCCATTACATAAACTATGTAGATAACTCACAAAACCCATGAATATGGTCTCTAATGTTATTTATATGCTTTAATTTCAGGAACTACTTTGAAAATGCTTGGGCAAAGTATCTACATATTCGTGGTATAGAAGATGGAAAATCCAAACCTGTTTTTCCCTCAAAATATGGAGTAGAGGAGAGAGATGAAGCTTACAAATCATGGAGCTTTAAAGGTTGGGGAGGTGCAAGCGGCCATGATGCACCAATGATTGCGTGAGTTGTGTAGAGAAGGTTTTAGGCAAAATATTATATCAGGGCAGGACGAATTCACCTGCCCAATGCCTGGGACAAACTCAGTTCTGCTTGGGCAAGCTCAAGTTTGCAAATCATGAAATTTCCGAGAGAGAATGAGAGAAAGAGGTCTTGTTCAGTTTGTGAGCTTTATGTTCAGCAAGATTTATACTCTACAATCTTGCCACAGGACAAATCAGTACCTTTATTTAGCATCTATATGTACTGCAATCTTGTGTTATTTAATTCACTGTCAAAGTCAGACACTTCCATCTTGTAGTTGGTGTCAAGGTCAGTCTTGCATTTTCTTGCACAAACATTATACAATAAGTGTTTATTATTATATGAAACAAGTTATGATAAATAGGACTAAATATGAATTTTTTAGCTTGTTATTAATTTTAATTGTTATATTTGTGAGTATTTGAGATTTTCTGACTTTCTAGTCCTCACACAGCCACAGGCAGTGAGTGAGTAGGCTCTTCCTTAATCATTATTCTGGCCGATAAACTGTCTGACTGACTTTCTAGTCCTCACACAGCCACAGGCAGTGAGTGAGTAGGCTTTTCCTTAATCATTATTCTGGCCGATAAACTGTCTGACTGACTTTCTAGTCCTCACACAGCCACAGGCATTGAATGAGTAGGCTTTTCCTTAATCATTATTCTGGCCGATAAACTGTCTGACTGACGTTCTGGGCTAATCAAGCTTGCTCTGTAAAGTCCACTCATCAAAGATTGGTTTGAAGCATGTCATTGATTTCAAGGTCACTTGATGATAATTATTAATCACATAATTCGCAACATTTCTGTTACAGGTGTGTTTGGAAATAAAAGGCACTCATCTCTGATGATTAGCCAAATGGATTTCTCAAAAAAAAATTATTGATATACCATACATAGGTCCCAATGAGTGGTGCTTATTATCTTTTATTTACATGGTAATTATAGGATAACAGTACATAATACTGTTTTTCAAATAATTACATGCATTTAAAAATAAGTGTCTCAGGTGAGTTAATAAACATTCATTACAAAATCATTTTCTTTTCCAAGACATGTTGTAATTATTATTGATGTAGTTCAAGAGATGAATCTGTCAGCATATCTCTCTTTAAATCTATTTGTGTTTATCTTTCTCTTCAAGCTATCTGTGCATTCTCTTCTTTGGCTATCAATTCAAGACCCCCTTTTTTCTCATCTACATGCCTATCAACATGTACTGTTAGATTGGGGAGGGACTATTGGCATACACTGATAATATGTGAAAAATACTAAAAAAGGAAACACTAAATAAATGGTTTTCTTTTTTTGAATCTTTAAATAAATTTAGTGCTAAATTGATAGACAAAATATTTGTTCTATAAAATGATATGCAACTGTACATACAGCACACCTGCATATATATGCATGTGACATAATGTAGATAAATGACAGTGATGTAGAAATGTTGGAGAAGAAGAAAAAACAATGCAGCTACTGAGCCAAGAGCTTGCTGAAAAATCCAGGTGTTCTTAGGGTATTTTAAGACCAATATCAAGGCATACTTGGGTAAAGTTTACAGATGTAATTCTGTCATATCCTGCAATTTTAAGGTGGTTTCGTTGTTTTAAATATCATTGCAAATCCATAGAACATGACCCATGTTTTAGAAGACCATTTTCTGCAATTGATGAATGGAAAGTAGCTGCTGTGAAGGAGGCAGTTGATGAAGATCTTCCATGCACAATGGAAGATATTTATATTATCACGGGCATTAATTCATCAGCTGTTGTCAGTATATTGAATAATCATTTGAAGCTGAGTAGGGTTTGTGTGACAGATGTCCTACATTCAACAGCTGCTCAAACCCAATTCAGGATGATATTGCCAAACAACTACTTGGCAAATATGAATGGCAAGAACACAGACTTTTGAATGAGATTGTCACAGGTGATACATAGATTTACTTTTTTGAACCCAACTAATAATTGAGTTTGGATCAGAGAAAATAAACAGAGACCACAATTCACTCGACATAGTTGGACTGTCAGGAAAGTTTCACATGCATTATTTTGGGATGAAAAAGGCCTGGTCATCCACTGTCTGTGCCTGACTCTGATGGAATACTTCTGGAGTATTTCCAGACTATTGAGAATCTGATAATGCATATTGTAAGAAAGCAAAATTAGAAAATAATTATATTTTGATCAGAGACCCTTAAGCTTTAGATTGTTTCTATAATTCTTTCTAGATAATTCCCTGAGCAGTGGTTATATTTAGGTTTAACTATTTCTCCAAAACTACTTGGAATTTTGGTGTGAAATTTTATACACTCATTCATCCCAGGGTCAAATTGGTCTTATTAATAAATGAAAGTGATGTTGCTTGCAGATCCAATATGGCCACATCAGTGGACATTTTGAAAATCTTATCTGTATTTCACCTGAATAGATGGTCATATTGACATGGAGTTCACTAAAAGACATCATATGATGCCCAGTTGGTCCTAAATGAAAATGGTGCAGATATGACCTCCAATATGGCTGCCATACCATAGCAGAGCAGTCATCTTGAAAATCTTATTCCTTCTGGATGGATGGTCATATTGACATGGAGTTTTCACAGTAAGACTTACGATATCTAGTTTCATCTAAATGAAAATGGTGCTGATCCAGCATCTCATATGGCCACTATAATGGTAGATAGATTAAAAATCTTGTTATTGCTATTCCTCCTAAATGGAAAGTTTTCAAGAAAAGACTTTTTATGATTTTTGGGGGTTTCCTGAATGAAAATACTGCTGATCTAACATCCAAATTGGCTACTGTTGCAGCCATCTTGAAAATTTTGTTATTGCTACTCTTCTTAAAAATGGAAAGTCATGTTCACATAGACCATGTTTTCATCAGAAGACTATATTATGGTGTTTAGTTGGCCCTAAATGAAAATGTTGCCAAAATGGCATCTAGTATGTCCACTATGGTGACTTTCCTGAAAATCTTTGCTACTGATTTTGAATGGATGGTTATATTGACATGGGGTTTCAATAAAAGACTTCTTAAGTGAAATGAAAATGGTGCTGATATTATATCAACTATTTCTACTATGATGGCCATCTGATAGATCATTGCTAACTACTCCAGCTGAATGGATGGTAATATTGACATTGGTAATCCAAGAATATGAGAGATGATGCTGATCTATGCTAATGTATTATTCAGTAACACGTTTAGATCCATGCCATTGTAATATGCAGTGGGACATTTAGATCTTTGTCATTGTATTATGTACTGCTCCCATGTTTTACTTTTCCTAGATAAGTCATACACATCCAGTGACATCATGTACAATGTTTTTGCTGGTACACCACAGGTGAATTCATTTGGAAACACATGCCCTTGCTTATATTGTGGTCTATGTTTTGGGACTCCATTATGCATGGATTACTGAGTGAGAGATGCATTATGCAGTGCCACTTCTAGATCTGTCAGTGTATTATGTATTATGCAGTGTCACATCTAGATCTGTCAGTGTATTATGCAATGTCACATCTAGATCTGTCAGTGTATTATGCAATGTCACATCTAGATCTGTCAGTGTATTATGCAATGTCACATCTAGATCTGTCAGTGTATTATGCAATGTCACATCTAGATCTGTCAGTGTATTATGCAATGTCACATCTAGATCTATGTCGGTGTATGATGCATTGTCACATCAAATCAATGTCCGTGTAATAGGCCATGGCACATCTAGATTTATGTCAATGTGTTATGCAGTAGCAGATCTAGATCAATGTCATTTGTTACATCAAAGGGACTTAAACTATATAACAAGAAGAGATAAAACCCAACAAGCATTCTTTAATCCAAAATATAATTTTTTCTCCTAAAATATAAAGTCAGACAAAGTAAAGGATTTTTAAAAAAATTTAACAGTATGGTATGAATTTCTAGAATTTCCTAAATGTACTACCAAATTCTCAATAGTCTGGAAATGCTCCAGAAGTATTCCATCAGAGTCAGGTACAGATGCTGGATGACCAGGCCTTTTGCATCCCAAAATATGAAGGGCCAGAACATAGATTTTTGAATGAGATTGTCACAGGTTTTGAAATAATAGATTTTACTTTTTATTGAACCCAGCTAAAGAGAAAGTAATAGAACTAATAAAAGACTTTATAAACTTGTTTATTCATTTATATGTTACCACAATATTATTAAGAGCTCAAATGGCTAAAACTATCATTGTGCATGTCATCCAAAGACTGAAATCAAGTAAAAGAAAACATCAAACTCCAACCCTATTGCATTCTGGAATGGACACGAGTCCTTTGCAAGCTTAACTCCATTTAATACACTCTTTTGAAATAGGTAGAATAGAGCATACTACCTTGTCTGAAAATCAATCCTCTGATCACAAATTGTCATGTCTTTGGCCTCCTCAAAAGAGGTCTGCAAGTAATCAACCTAAATATTCAACACATCCTCCCTAAACTGAATGAGATTAAGTAAATATTACAGCAAACTAGATCAGTCAGTATTCTAGGTCTATGTGAAACCTTTTTTCTGATGATACTGATGATCTGGCTGTCCAACTACAAGGGTTCAACTTTGAAAGAAAATATAGGGAATCCTTGGGGGTGAGGTTATTCTTCTCTATGTAGACAGTTCCATTAGTTATAATAGATGTGTTGATCTAGAGATTATTGAGGTAGAGAGTATCTGGATCGAAGTAACTCTTGCCCAATCAAAACCAATACTCTTGTGTTCAGTTTACAGGCCACCTAGTTCCACAGCTGATTGGATTGATAGATTTGAGGTGCAAACTCAAAAAGCATTACTAAAGGAAGATTTAGAAACTATCATATTAGGTGATTTTAACATTGACTACATGAAAACTCCACCATTAACATGGATAAGTAACTCTGGAACTTACAACTTTACTCAGTTAATTAACACCCCAACTAGAGTAACAGATAAAAGTGCTACTATCATTGATCATGTCTATACTAATAAACCTGAAAACATAAGTGAAATTAATGTGCTAGTGTATGCACTGAGTGACACCTACCCAGTCTGTATAACTAGAAATGTTCCAAAATCGTCATTGAAATACAATACATGGACTTTAAACAGTTTGATGAGGAAATGTTCTTAAATGATTTAGTTTGCAAACCCTTCCAATCAGTCTGCAATATAGCTGATATCAACACTGCCTTAGACAAAATGGTATCGAATGTTCAATGCAGCCTTAGACAAGCATGCTCCAATTAAAACAAAAAGGGTTAAACACCAAATTACACCCAAGTGGATTACCCCTGAGATCAATGAGACTAGGCACCTAAGAGATAATTTCCACAACAAAAAAGACATGAAAAGCTATAGAAAGTGGAGGAATAAAACTAAGCACCTGATAGATAAGGCAAAAGAGAACTACTATAAACAGGCTATTGAAGACAGTAAGAGTACCAAGACATTGTGGAAGCATCTAAAAGAGCTGAATCCACCCAAGAACAGTTGTTGTTCCCCTAGACTTAAGCAAAATGAGGATATAGCAACATCTGTACAAGACATTGTGGAAATGTTCAACAATTTCTTCATAAGCATCTCCAGTAACAGTATTCAGAACCAGACTAACATCCCAATTGAACTTGATGCTCTTCTGTCATTTATAAGAGCTAAAATTCCTGATGATAATTATTTTTCAATAGCTAATGTTAGTGAAACTGATGTTTTTGATATGCTAATTAAGGTGAATATTAGTAAATCCTCTGGATTGGATGGTATTGACCCATGAATTCTTAAAATTGCTGCACCAGTAATAACAAAGTCATTAACGCATATCATAAACTTAAGTATAATGAGTGGTAATTTTCCAGAGACTCTGAAATGTGCAAAGGTTACACCTATCTTTAAGAAAGGAGAAAGGAGGATCCAGGGAATTACAGACCAATATCAATTCTACCTGTATTGTCAAAATTTTTTGAAAAGCATGTAGCCATTCAGGTCTATACATTTTTTAAAATGTACTCTCTATTTCATAAAGCGCAATCAGGATTTAGAAAGTACCACTCGTGCCAAACAGAACTTACCAAATTAAATGATCTTTGGTTGAAGGAAATGGATAATGGACATATGAGATTGTTTTCCTTGATGTAACGTTTTCTTGCTCCAAATAAGGGCAACGTTTTCATTAAAAAAAGGTTCGTCCCAGCCTAGCACTTGACCCAAAAAAAACTTAAGTCAGTATAAGTAAAATATAGTAGATTTATTTTATACAAACATTGGAATCATGCAGTACAGACAATAATATTATATATGTATATATATGGTTTACCCATCTATGGGTATTGACATATACCCAATACTGGAGAAATGTACAAGTTTACAATGACTTTAAATTACTCCACAATTTCTACAATACAAAAACATTTCATATTTGTGGCTTAGTAATTCCCTTACTTTACTTCTTTGCACATACATACATTAATACATATAGTATATTTTCTTTGGGACTGTTACCCAGGATTGGAGAGAAGATTTTAGAAGTATGTCTCCATACATGGAGAAATATGGTAATTTGGAATGTATTTCAAACAGGATAAATTTATAGTTCATCTAATATTGCTATGGGTGGTTTTAATCCAACTTCAATGATACCTGAAGCATTGCCATAGCCATGGTTTAGGCTTTTGTTTCTTTTATTACAACCGCTCAAGTTGGTGTTTCAGTGTGTGAAAGCTGCTCTCATCTGTTGATGCAGATGTATTTATATACAAATACGGTAGCTAATGGAAACTCAGTCAGCCAATGAAAACACGTAACGCATCCCGCCTCGTGACGTAATTTCAGTACCTCCACACTGGAGAGTGTGGTACTGAAATGACATCGCGAGTCGGAATGCATCTGAGTTAAAAGAATTAAGCATGTTAATCAAAGAATCATGAAAGAGATACATTGATCTTTAAGAAAGTATGCATCAAGGTAACTAAATATAGTAATATCGAGACATGGCATGTTTAATGTGTTTCAAAAACGTACCTCAAGCGTGGCAAGCTTCCATAGCGTGACAGCCTTCAGTTACGTATGGGAATCTTTGTTCTTCCCTCCATCATGACACCTTGCGAAGGAAGGATGCATTTGCATGACTTTATTAGGAAATGAGGACATATGAATAAAAATTCGTTACATTGACTTGAAGAAAGCCTTTGATCTTGTTGATCATGAAATTCTGCTGCAAAAATTGAAATGTTACAGGTTTGACAATCCTTCTTTAAACTGGTTTAGATCATATCTAAACCAAAGGTCTCAACGAGTAAGCATTGGCAATATTAGCTCTCAAATTCACACTATTCATTCAGGGGTCCCTCAAGGCTCAGTTTTAGGCCCTCTCCTCATCCTTATCTATATCAATGATCTACCATTAAATAATGAATCCACAAATACAGATTTGTTTGCAGACGATGCAACCTTGTATACATCTAGTTCTGATGCTGATGTTATCCAAATGAGATTAAACTCAGACCTTATTAGAGTCCAAAACTGGGCACAACAAAATAGGATGGTAATTAATGAAGGTAAAACAAAATGTATGATTTTTGGGACATCACAAAAGCTACACAAGTCAGGGAACCCAGAACTATCTCTTGCAATAAATAATCATAAAAAATGTCAAACATGAATAGCTTGTAGGTGTGCCCGTAGATAATAATTTATTATAGAATGACCATATTGATGAGCTTTGTAAAACACTGTCATCCACAATTGCCCTACTCAGCAGAATCAAGAAAAATTTACCTACGGAAACGCGCAATCTGTTCTACAAGCATTATATTCTTCCAACAATGGATTATTGTTCAAATGTATGGGGAAACAGTGCTAAATCTGAGCTTGACAGGATTTATAAACTTCAGAAACGAGCAGCACGTGTAATTTTAGATGCATCTATTGATCATCCCTCAAAAGCATTGTTTACACAACTCAAATGGTTCACAATATATGACAGGACAGATTTTCACAAGGCAGTTCTTTTATATAAATGTCTACATGGAATTGTACCAGAGTATCTTCAGGACTTATTCAGGTATTTTTCAACACAATACCAGTTGAGATCAATATTACACGGAAACCTTCTAGCACAAAAACCAAGAACAGAGCAATTTATAAAGAGCATCCAATACTCTGGTACAGTTCTGTGGAACAAGCTTCCACTACATGTAAAATCTGCTGAAAATATTAGAGTATTGAAGAAGAGATATCATGAGCATGTATGTGTTTCTAATAGATAATGGAATTTAGTATTTTAATACTAAACATGTTAAAGTAAACAGTAATTATTGCTATCTTGAAATAATGTGCATTATAATACTCTCCTGAAGAGGGCCTCAGGGGAGAATAGTCCTTGACTAATGAGTCATCCTCTATAAATAAAGCATTATTGTTATTATTATTATTATTATTATTAGAGCACTTGAGGTTAAGCGCCTTGATCAAGAGACCAACAACACTGTGAACATTGAATTCATGAACTGCCAACATTATGGCTGGATTGATAACCATTAGGCTGCATTGTTTGTTTAAAATTCATGTGTACTGACTACCCATTACCTACACTTATGGCTGCAGTTTTTCCTCTCATGCATTTGTCCAACAACCCAGCTGTACAATCATTTATTCTAACATACCAATGAAAGTAATGTGCATTCTGATTGGTCAGACATCCAGATTTGCAGTACAGTCATTTATTCTAACACACCAGTGGATGTAATGCATGTTCTGATTGGTCAGACATCCAGATTTGCAGTACAGTCATTTATTCTAACACACCAGTGGATGTAATGCATGTTCTGATTGGTCAGACATCCAGATTTGCAGTACAGTCATTTATTCTAACACACCAATGGATGTAATGCACATTCTGATTGGTCAGACATCCAGATTTGCAGTACAGTCATTTATTCTAACACACCAATGGATGTAATGCACATTCTGATTGGTCAGACATTCAGATTTGCAGTACAGTCATTTATTCTAACACACCAGTGGATGTAATGCATGTTCTGATTGGTCAAACATCCAGATTTGCAGTGACAAGATCAACTATATACTGTTGGAACTTGGAAGCCATAGCAATGTAAAGATTCTTCCTGTGATGTTAGGTCCATGGAGAACATTGCATTTTTGGTCAGTTTGGCAGAAATTTCCAAATAGTTTTGTAATGAAATAAGTCATATATTTGAGGATTTGGGGATATTTGTGGTGATTTTACTGTCACAGATATCTATTTTATTGGCTCAGCTGATTTATCACAGATAAAACTAAAATTGTGACAGTAAAACAGTCCTTAAATCCTCAGATAAAAACTGTCATCATCTAATTGGAATATAGCCTATTTGCATCATTTTTCAGGGAAATAGTAAAACAGTAGTTGCATGTAATAATTATATCAGTGGAATTGGAAACTGAATTTAAAGTCTGTTCAAGTAGAATCTTGAAAAACTTCTTTAACAAAATAGAATTTTTATATTCTTTTACTGATGTCTAACTAGGAAAAGTACATTTTGATTTTAGATTTGTTATATGCACATTTTGTCAAGAACTAAACATTCCTTGTACATGACTTTGACCACTTTTATCCATTTGAAAAAAACGGTATTTAATTAGTAAAAGGGAAAGAAAAAGAAGATAAATGTATCCCTGGGAGGTTTCTAACCTTATTTTCATATCTCTTAATCCTCATTGTATTTTTCATTTCCACTGATTCTTAAAATTTGATTGGAGATGTTCAGTTGTTTCCAGCAAATGAATGGTTTGTTAGGTTTTTAAATTCATGATTTGTAGCAAGGAATTAATCCACAAAAAAATTATATCCCACAGAAAGTAGTAAATTTATGGTATTTTTATACCACCACCTCCAGAGGTGAGGATATTTAGTAATCATCATGTCTGTCCATCTGTCTCTTTGTCTTGATCTCATTAGCATAACTAGTCTTGCCATTACTGCTGCCTTGCCATGAAACATGGTAAATATTATGATCATTACCTGAAGATTTCCATATCAACAAATCACTTTGCTCCCGCAGTTTTTGTTTGAGTTATTGCCCTTTTTGTCCTGTAGCTGAATGCAGTGTATGCACTTTTTGATGGATTGAAATTTGCATTGTAATTTGCTAAATATTATGAGCAACACATGAAAATCCATGTCCTATAGTTTTTTGTTCATGATGTCCCTTTTTTTCCTGTAGCTGAATGCAGTGTACAACAGAATCTTGTCAGAACAACTTGTTTTGCAGTTTGCTGTGAAGCCTGGTACATATTATGATCATCATCAAAAGATGCACATGTCAACAAATCTTTGCATGTCCTTACTTTTTATATGAGTTATTGCCCTTTTGATTCAGCTGGATGCAGGGTATCACATAATCTGTGAATGCAACTATTGCTGCTGTTTTTAATGGCTTACTGTAAAAATTTGTATATATTATAGTCATACATGCTGACCAGTCATTATACTCATACTATTTTCAGAAGAGGTGTTCCCTTATTTCGACTATAGAGTTTTCACCATCACGGGACAGTGGTGGGTTGTGGGGGTATTTTTGTCATGTGACTTTGTTTATTCCAGGGATAATCACAATATAAAATACTCAGATAATCATAGGGACAACCATAACTACAAATATTTTGTTTTGTATTGACTGATACATTGTACTATTTGTTCAGAAGTAGAGCCAAATTCAGAATTCTTCAAAATGATCCAGGGAAGAAAATTTCACTTAGAATATTGCACATTTCATGATCTCTGGAAGGTTTTAGGTGACGCCATTTAAATGAAAATCAGTGTGCAGTCAGTACAATCAAATCAGCAGTCAGTTTGAGCATGGTAACGAGATGGTTTTTGACATAGGGTTTTTTAATCTTGAATGATTGAAAATGGGGATAGGGGCCATCGTTATTGGAAGAAACTCTATTAAAATGCAATTTTTCTCTAGTAAATTGCTAAAATTGGGAATTCTGTTGGATTTCCAAATATTTTGTTTATGGATTAGGGCTTTTTAAATTGCAATTTGAGCCCCACCAGATCCCTTGTTTTCTTAATATTTGAATTTCTTTCAGGTATGATGCACTTCTTGGTGCACAAGACAGTTGGAAGGAACTCTGCCACAGGTAAACATGATCAATATTTTTGTAATAGATAGAAATTGTGTATGTTGTAGAAATCATGTGTACATCAAATGTCAGCCTTTGTCTAATCATGTAAATTGGTTTCAGACTTTCTCTGTGAAAATTGTCAATATATCTAGACAGTATGATAAATTAGTTGTAACTTTGGATGACCTTTATAAAGTATAATAAAATCTTTAGTATACAGTGGTCCCCCTCTTGAACGGCCCCCTGACCAGCAGCCACCCACTCTTTACGGCCAGAATCCCTTGGCACCAACGAGTTTGTGTTCAGCAGTACCCCTCAAAGAAGGCCACCCCTCTAACATGACCAGCAGCCAACATATTAGTGCACAAATGTAAAACTTACCTTTCGCAAGTGGCCACATTTTATTATTAATATATGTCCAGAACCAATATTTAATTATGGTAAGGTAAGTAATCTGATTATCGTTCCCAATGTCGGTATATTATTAATGCCAATGTTTGCAGGAAATTGGGTCAGCAATGTTTTGATTGAGCTTTTGGCTTCACATAGCGGATTTTTTTTTTAACTGATGATTACAACAGATGTAATTGTCAAGATCATAACATGATCAGATAGAAATGGAGTTAGCAATGTTTTGATAGAGCTCTGGGCTTCACACAGCAGATTTTTTTTTAAGTGACGATTACGACCAATGTAATTGTCAAGATCATAGCATGGTCAGATAGGCTAAACATAGATTTTACAGATTAACACATACACACAGAAACAATTAACTTTGAACAAAACAGGGTACGAGACAAAAAAAACGAAAATTCACATGACAGTACATGTATCACTTCCTTTATAAAAAGGTTTTTCGTGTACAAAAGTTTTTTCTACAGAATTAAATTGCAGTACTGTACAAGGAATAAATCATTACAAAACTTTAACATGTCATCACATAAACAAAGAAATAATGATATAGAAGAAAAATTAAAAGTTATTTGACTTGATGACAATGGGGAGAGTTCACTTTCTGAAAGATTTTATGTTGGGAAGACTAAAATAAACAAGATCGTACAAGATAAGGAGAATATTCTCTAGCAGTAGAAAATGGAGTAAATGGGAATAGAATAATTTTAAATACAAAACAATGTATTTACCAAGATTTAAATAATGTTTTTCAATGGTTTTGTAATGCGCATGCCAACAATATCCCACTTATGTTTCATGCCTAAGAATAAGAACTATTGTTTTTTTGTTACTTGAAATAATTCTGTGTTTAAGACAAGAAGAACATTTTAATAATTAATGCTACTTTTAAATGAAGATATTAGCTGCTTTAAGTTATATGTAGCTTTCCTACTATATACACATACATGCACATCTCAGAAATATAGTCCCCCTCTGGAAAAACCACCCATCTTATAAGGCCACTTTCCCGTGCAGAAGGGGTGGCCATATAAGAGGGGGACCACTGTATAATGATCACTCAGGTGACTATCTAGGGTTAAAGGGTTGTAAACTTGGATGACCCTTATGAAGCACAGACCTATACAATAACCACTCAATGAACTGTCCAGCAGTAAGATAAATAGTTTAATGACCTCGCATGACCCTTATGAAGAAGAGCCAAACCAATCAGGGGACTGACTAGGTGGTAAGATAAATGATTGTGTGCTTGGATGACCTTTATCAAGCACAGTTAAACCTATATAAAACAACTGCTCAGAGAATTATCTAGAAAGAGTTAGAGAAACAATCTAAAGCTTCAGGGTCTCTGATCAAAATAAAAAAAATATTTTTTCTAATTTTGCTTTCTTACAATATGCATTATAAAATATTTCTTCTTTTAATGAATTTTAAAACCATTTTCTTGTTCATTTTCAGCTGCACTGGTCATAGAACAGAATTGCTTATGTTTGGCTTCTTGTCTGCCATCCATCTCCTGACACAAGCTGTCACTATTTCTCCAAAACTACTTGGAATGTTGGTGTGAAATTTTATACACTCATTCATCCCAGGGTCAAATTGGTCCTATTAATATAAATGAAAATGGTGTTGCTTACAGATCCTATATGGCCTCATCAGTGGACATTTTGAAAATTTTATCTGTATTTCACCTGAATAGATGGTCATATTGACATGGAGTTTCACTAAAAGACATCATATGATGCCCAGTTGGTTCTAAATAAAAATGGTGCAGATCTGACCTCCAATATGGCTGCCATACCATAGCAGTCATCTTGAAAATCTTGTTCCTTCTGGATGGATGGTCATATTGACATGGGGTTTTCACAGTAATATTTAATGATATCTAGTTTCTTCTAAATGAAAATGGTGCTGATCCAGCATCTCATATGGCCACTATAATGGTAGATAGATTAAATATCTTGTTATTGCTATTCCTCCTAAATGGAAAGTTTTCAAGAAAAGACTTTTTATGATTTTTGGGGGTGCCCTGAATGAAAATCTAACATCCAAATTGGCTACTGTTGCAGCCATCTTGAAAATTTTGTTATTGCTACTCTCTTAAAAATGGAAAGTCATGTTCACATAGACCATGTTTTCATCAGAAGACTATATTACATTGTTTAGTTGACCCTAAATGAAAATGTTGCCAAAATGGCATCTGGTATGTCGACTATGATGACCATCCTGAAAATCTTTGCTACTGATTCTGAATGGATGGTCATATAGACATGGGGTTTCAATAAAAGACTTCTTAAATGAAATGAAAATGGTGCTGATATTACATCAAATTACTATGATGGCCATCTCATAGTTCATTTCTAGCTATTCCAGCTGAATGAATGGTCATATTGAAATTGGTAATCCATGAATATGAGAGATGATGATGATCTATGCTAATGTATTATTCACTAACATGTCTAGATCCATGCCATTGTAATATGCAGTGGGACATCCAGATTTTTGTCAATGTATTATGCACTGCTCCCATGTTTTACTTTTCCTAGATAAGTCATACACATCCAGTGATGTCATGTACAATGTTTTTGCTGGTACACCACAGGTGAATTCATTTGGGAACACATGCCCTTGCTAAGGTTGTGGTCTATGTTTTGGGACCCCATTATGTGCGAGTTACTGAGTGAGAGATGTATTATGCAGTGTGACATCTAGATCTGTCAGTGTATTATGCAGTGTTATGTCTAGATCTGTCAGTGTGTTATGCAGTGTCACATCTAGATCTGTCAGTGTATTATGCAGTGTCACATTTAGATCTGTCAGTGTATTATGCAGTGTCACACCTAGATCTGTCTGTGTATTATGCAGTGTTATGTCTAGATGTGTGTCGGTGTATGATGCACTGCCACATCAAAATCAATGTCCGTGTAATAGCCATGGCACATCTAGATTTATGTCAATGTGTTATGCAGTAGTAGATCTAGATCAATGTCATTTGTTACATCAAAGGGACTTAAATTATGTAACAAGAAAAGGTAAAACCCAACAAACATTCTTTAATCCAAAATATAATTTTTTCCCCTAAAATATCAAGTCAAACAACATAAAGAATTAAAAATAACAGTATGGTATGAATTTCTAGAATTTCCTAAATGTACTATCAAATTCTCAATAGTCTGGAAATGTTACAGAAGTATTCCAAATAAAAATTATAATGTGCTTATGTACCACAGAAGAAACACTGTTTTAATATCCAAAAGTTTTTACTTGTTGAAGGTAAATCTATTGAAGTTTGAATGTCACAAATGTCTTTGAATGTTTCCCAGTAATCCAACAAAATTAACAATATCCAAGTCCTTGAATAATTTCGCAGTAATCCACTACTGTCCACAGTACTGTCTGTTTAGCACAAATGTTTCAACTCAGCAGTTCCAGCATTCACAGTATAAATAAATCAAACATTCTTTTATGACTGTCACAAGACTGATAACTGTAGAATGAGAATGCTTTGCTTTAATTCCTTTATATAATCACCTAATGTGCCGCAAATAAACAAATATAAATACTACATGTTTTCCTGATCTCCTTCCAACTCATTCATACAATTCAACCTTAATTTATGAATGGAAATAGTACATACATGTACTCTTCTTATAATACAACCCATTCAGAATATTAAATTATCCAAATGACTTAAATAAAATAAAAAAAACTATATTATAAAATAATATGTGTGTAGATATCCATAATACAGTGTATTATGCGGTGTTACATTTAGATGTATGCCAGCTGACACATTTATATCAATGTCATGCATTATGCAGTGGCACATCTAGATTTGTGTCAGTGTATTATGCATTGCCACATCAAAATTGATGTCAGTTTATTAGGCAATGGCATATCTAGATTTTTGTCACTGTATTTATGTGCAGTAGTACATCTAGTTCAATGTCAGTGTATTATTATCTATGCCAGTGTATTATGTAGTGGCACTTCTATATCAGTGTCAGCGTATTATGCAGTGTTACATTTAGACCTGTGCCAGTGTATTATGTAGTGGCACTTCTATATCAGTGTCAGTGTATTATGCAGTGGCACATATGAATTAGCATTGTCTGTATTCTATATCATACCTGTAGTGTTCCAGATAGAAAGATAAAAGGCCAGCCTCCCTGCCCCCTACTGTATGACCCTGTGCCACTTCATTGTACACCTCTGCCTATTTAAACTGCATAATTATCATTATAAAACACTATAAAGTTATTTTCAATATGACTTGCTAGTTAGACTGGTTGTCTTACTTGTTTTACAAAACTGAATCACTTCTTTAATTTAACACAAACCTCATTCTAATCATATTAACCCAAATGGTAGGTCTATGTTCTCATTCAAGCTTAACAGTAGCATCAAAGGTATTGCCACAAATGTTTTAGCTTTGAAGCATTTATCTTACTAAAAGATATCTTGTTCTTTTAGCCACATTAAATGATACATATCAAAACCTAAATATTCCAAGTATAATGCATCTTTTCAAAAATAAAAAAACAAATTGCAACTGAAAATCTTACCTTGTTACAGACGATGTTTGAGGAATTGACACCTTTTAACTTTTTCAGTCTGAAACATAAATGTTACAATTGCTTACAATGGTTTAGTTTGTTTGCAGTTTTGTCTCCGTTGGATATTGATAGCTTTAGTATATTTGATTATAAATCATCAAAATCTCTGTCAAGTGATATCTTTGTTATTAAATGATATAAAACAAATCATTATTTGTATTACACCATCACATAGAAAGTGAAGAATTTCATTTCCTGCTGTCTCCAAATGTGAATCTATCTCTTATATATATTACTGACATGTTAGCAGTTAATGATAATGTGTAGAAAGTAATCAGTCCACTATATGCAGTGTAGGTTGTCAGCTTGCTCATTTTTATCTTTGGGCCCTGGGTGGCTAAGAGGTCTAAAGCACTCACCTTTAACGATCACTGCCATATTACCTCTGCCTGTTTGGATTTGAGTCTCAACCTCAGCCAGTGTGGGTATATGAGAAGTCTTGCCAGTAGCTTCCCATGGGTAAGTGGTTGTTACAAGGGTTTTCCAGGTTCTGCATCCACCAGTTATACTGGCTGCCATATGTAGCCCATCATGTGCTGAAAAATGGCATTAAACCCAAAACAACAACATCATTTTTATCTTGATTCTTTAAAGAATCTATCCACACTGTTAGCTGTTCTTATTTTTTTTTTCTTTATAAATTCTACTTAATAATTTGAGAAGAATGCCAACAATGTAAATTTTTATTTTGAAATAAAAAAAAATCAGTATTATCATGCTAATGGCATCACAGGCCCCTTGTGGCATGAAAGTGCCCTTGTAGTAGGATGTTCCCTTAACTCTCCCAACCTTGTAAGAAATTTCTGGCCAAAACACGAACCTGTGAGCAATTAGTTTTCCTGGCTTTGTTGTGTGCTTTTGACATCAGATCTGTATCCTTGCTCTTGGTCTCGGCAGTTTTTGGCATCTTGGCCGTTTCCATTTGGCATGCTCTGATCAACGTATGTTCATAATGTATATTTTTATCAGAGTTTTGATCAAAGAGGGGTGTGTGCACTTTATTAAATCATGTGTGGTTATTATAATAATATGCGGTAATAGATATAAATCAATTGCATCAGTCATATCCCAAGTGAGGTGTCACTTGAGAGTTGGGGAAACATTGCTTGATGAATGAATCAGCCAAGGAAACCATAAACATGTCACTTGCATGTAATATTTGCACACAAAAAATTGGAGTTACTATTGATGTTTCAGTCACCTTTGTTTTTTTATTTACTTGTAAACAAGCATTAAAACCTCTAGTCAGAGAAAGTTTATATTCAACTTTAACTTCTCATTATAGGTTGTTTATCTATGAGTTTAACTTAATTTTGAATGTTCTACCATATCTGGTCATTACAGGGCCATGTTCCACTCTGGAGACAGTGACAGTACTGGAGTGATAGCAGCTGCCTGGTTTGGTGCAATGTTTGGGTATATGGGAGTACCAAAGAAAAATTATGAGGTACAATATTAGCTACGTTTTGCTTAAATTGGATTGGTTTGCCTGCAGAAGTGAAACTTGGGAGACCATGAGAAAAACATTTTAATCAAACAAAAATAATGCCAAATACCTTATTTACTGGTGTATAACACATATCCAGCTGAAAGTCATAAAACTCCTAAGCTACAGTTTGAACTTTGCTTAGTTTTAGACAGCCAGAAATGTTATGTTATTTGATTGGCTGATAGATGAAAGTCAATCGCAAACTTTGGCTCAGAATTTTGTGACAAAGGGGACAGATATACTAGTATATAACATGCTGGCAAATCAAGATCTACACTATTTGGTTAACAACAGACAGATACGCATACTTCACATATCAGTCTTCTTTACACTTTTATATGAAAACTTTTCAAAATATAAGTGAATTTAAAAACCAGTGTCAACATGAGGATCTAAAGTTATCACTACACATGAAACATTAAATATACTTAAATTTAAACAGTTTAAAAAGTCCCATGGATAATAGCAACAATAGACATAAGTGGGTATTTTTATCCTTACAGCAGAGATAGCTGTGCAAGAAAACATTTGTTAAGAGGAGTATTCTTGTGATGAAAGAAGATCCAAACCTTGAGGTAATTCAGTGATGTTACAACACTTGCAACATGCAATGAATATTGATGATAACAATCAAATGTTTTTCTTCTTCTGCAAACCAAAGTGGACAAAAGACAGCTGTTGCTGTTGCTGTTGTGGGGCTTAACGCCATTTTTCAGCACACGATAGGCTATACATGGCGGCCAGTATTAATGGTGGAGGAAGAAACCGGGAAATCCCCTGAAAGAACCACCGACCCACGAGAGGCTACTGGCAAGCTTTCTCACATATCCACATTTGTCGAATCCTAGACTCGAACCCACGCAGACAGAGGTGAGATGGCAGTGATCCGTAACGGAGAGCGCTCTAGACCACTCGGCCACTCGGGGCCCCAGACAAAAGACAGAGAGGGAGCAGTTGTTTGCACCAGTGTTTCTCTACAAGACAGCCTCCTTCTTTAAAAAAATGACATCATCTCCACTCCATCCTTCCCACAGGTCTTGGTAGGAGGAAGGTTATTCTTGGCATGACTTGCCACAATGATCATTGGACTCGACAAGTGGTTTCCGAGGGACTTTGCATACTTTCAACACAGCTCTTCCTCTGTAGAGAGTCCCATTGGCCCATTCAAAGCCACCACCTTGCAGCAGGAAATCAACAACCTTCTCCAGAAAATGGTGGTAGAAATCATTTGAAGTAAAAATTCTCCAGGATTTTATTCCAGACTTTTCTTGGTCTGGATAAGGAGTTTAACACACATGTAAACAGTGTGTCTCCCCTTGAACAGGCATTGAAAATCCAGACAATTGTGGCTTCTTTACTTTCAAGGAAAACTCGATCCACACAGGAATTCTTTCGCTTACTAGGCATGCTCAAAGCAGCAGCAGACCTCATCATCCTACGTAGCCTTATATGTGCCCAATACAAATGACTTTTTTTATCCCAATGGAGGCCAAAAGTTTGCCCCCTGGACCTCTTGCCATCTGCACAAATATGAGGTACCATCTGCAGAACTGTAGCAACCTAACTTGGCTCACAGCGGGTATACCACTGCAAGTACAACCACCAGAGATCACAGTCTATGGAGGCAAATACAGAAGGTGCTGTGTGACACACCTAATACCATCTTTTCAGAAAGCCACTGGAGTGTTGTCTACCAAGGAATGGCATCTACATATCAATATACTAGAGAAGGACGCCATTTTTGAAAGCCTTTCTCTGGTGGCAGGAATATGGAAATGAAACGGAGTCCTCATTTTATCCGACACCTCTACCCTAGTGTCTAATTTCAAATGGTAAGGTGGAACCAAATCTCTAGACCTTTGCATCCTGGTATGGGACTTTCTTATGTGCTGTCATCAAATCCACAACCACATTGGTTTTCACTCAGATATGTGCCTGATGGGACCGACTATTGATGGACCTGTTTGTGACAAGGTGGAATACTAAACGACCAACCATTGTCTCACCAGTCCCCAATCTAAAAGCCTGGGCAATTGATGCTCTATCCATAGATTGGAGTAGCCTGGACACATACCCTTACCCTCAAACACCTCTGATTCCAAAGGTGATACAGAAAGCAAGAGAATCAGAGTGTCATCTCATCCTCATTGCACCACTCAAACAATCACAAGGGCAGTCATTTCATCCCAGTCCAAAGCTACTGGACCTGCACACCTGGATCATATTTAACAGGCCCTCAGAAATAGACAGTTCTCACAATCAATAACAGAATCACTCATGCAAGAAGGCCCTCCACTCTGAAGGCATACAAAGACAAATGGCAAATTTTCACACATTGATGTATGCAAGTACAATTATACCTCTACAGGCATATACCTCATATGGTTCATTTCCTCCTCGGGCTATTCAGAGAGAGACATTAGCACCAATTATGATCAATGGTTACTGCTCCATGATTGCTGACACCTTTAATCATCATGGAAGAGAATATATCTTACAAAACAAAGACTTATCCGACCTCCTCTCCAACTTTGATTATAAATGGCCAAAAACATTGGCTCTGTGACTAAAGTGGAACGTAATCTGCTTGAACAAGACACCTTTTGTACCACTTTTAGGGTATTTTTGACTTACCTTTTGTACAAAACTTGCTTCTTCATGGCATTAGCGATGGCAGGCAGAATCAGCAAAATAAATGCCTTATCTATGGACCTGAATTACATGCAGTTCCAACAAGACGGGTCAGTTTTACTCATGAAGGTACCCTCTTTCATCACCAAGAACAGGCTCCTTTCCAAGGATAACTAGATTTTTGTAATGAAATCACTGTCTACTCTGGACACTTCAGCTCAAGGCCACCTACAAGACCCAGTACAAGCTTTGAAGTGGTATCTTAAATGGACAGAGCCACTGTGTCAAAGGAGGTCATGCCTATTTTTATCCTTAAAAAAGAACAAGAAGATATGTCAGCAGAGACCCTTTCATCCTGGATAAAGTGGGTCATTCACTTTGCATATCAAGAAATAATCCCAACTCAAATGAATTTATTATGCATTTTGACTCAAGATGTTAGAGCAATTGATACAAGCATAGCATTTGACTGGAACATTTCTGTGACATTATCCATGTCATGGGATGGAGACCTGAAATCCACATTCTCCAGCTTTTGTCTAAGATATCTTTCATCCCTAAGGGCTCAAATTGATCTGTTGGGACCTATATCCATGGCACAACAGGTCACCTCTCCACTTTCCAGGTTGCTCAACAGCTTCCTAAGATACGGCTTCACAACTTCTGCTGGATTTGCAGGGGGTTGAATTTTCCATATTTGAAAACACTCCAAGACAGATCTCTAGTCTTCTCTAGTTGGGTTATCCATAAGCTATTTCACATAGTTTAGGGGACCAGAGATGACATCTCTGGGGTAAGAGGATGTATCTCTTTCCACCTCTTACCTATTCTCCTAAGGTATTATATTTCAAGAAGAAACCAGTTTTCTTCTAGTAGAGTAAGTTTCTTCGAGATTACTTAACCAGTCATAATACACATAAACCCTTACAGCCTCCCTGCAGTTACATCCGTAGAAAGAGAGCATGCCTTATGTTCCAATAGTAAAATATTCATGGGATTTGCTGCCAATCCCTATTCCAAGGGGAAATCGCTCTGCCCAAGCACCACCTAGGTGGGCAGACAAGTAGTAGTTCTCCTAAGGTATTATGATTGGGTAAGTAAAGAAGAAGAAAGATATTTTACTAGAAAAAAAATTGATTTCTCATCTGGGGTTAGTTATCTTGGATTGGCTATCTTGAGTCACTTGTCAAAGTCATTTCCTCTTGAGAAGAACATGTTGACAGGTTTCAGCTGTCAGCTACATATGTAAATGACAACCTTTAGCTTGCAATTAAGGGCACTAACAATAAAATTAAACTGAACTTATATGACTCATTCATAAATTAAAATGAATTCATATGCATATTTCATACAATTAAAAGGATAGCAAAATGGGTGGGAAAAATAACAAATGTAGGAGTTGGCAATGAAGACAAGGAAATCCCAGTCTTGAAGTTATGTGATTTGTCTTGTAGTTGACAGAGTCTTGCAAAATATAATCATTGTTACTCCATGACTGGGATTTCCTTCTCTTGGTGCCACTCCGATAGAGATTCTACTAGTCCAGTGCACTTCTGTGGGCAAGACCAAAACCCCAAGTCACAAATCTACTGTATTATTAATCTTACACTTCTATGGGCAAGACCAAAACCCCAAGTCACAGATCTACTGTATTATTAATCTTACACTTCTATGGGCAAGACCTAAACTCCAAGTCACAGATCTACTGTATTATTAATCTTACACTTCTATGGGCAAGACCAAAACCCCAAAGTCACATATCTACTTTATTATTAATCTTACACTTCTATGGGCAAGACCAAAACCCCCAAGGTCATAGATCTACTGTTATTATTATTCTTACACTTCTATGGGCAAGACCAAAACCCCCAAGGTCATAGATCTACTGTTATTATTATTCTTACACTTCTATGGGCAAGACCAAAACCCCCAAGGTCATAGATCTACTGTTACTATTATTCTTACACTTCTGTTGGCAAGATCAAAGTCCATGTCATGGAGCTACTGTATTATTATTCTTGCAATTCTGTGGGATGGCCAAAAAGATCCATGTGATAGATTAACTGTATTATTATTCTCACACTTCCATGGCCAAGACCAAAACACAATATATATAAGCAGTATTATTATTCTTAACTCCACTGATGATTTAGGATTTGAGATGCCAGTATAAAAGACATATATTGTTCATATGGTGTACAAGTTTTCATATATATTTTGTCACTACATGTCGTAAATTTAAAGACCCAACAAACACAAACATTGGTCCTTCTTTAAAAATAATGGAACCCATTCCACAAATTTAAGGTTTGGATAAATATGTCATTTTTCCAAAAGCACAAGAATTTATATCCATGGAAACAAATTAATTTACACTGCCCAACTTGTATGTAGTTGCAGGATTAACCAAGTCTTCACTGAAGCAGAATATTTGCATGATTAAAAATAGAACCTTTGAAACTAAGCCATAAATGGCATTGCTACTGGTCTGCTATCAGTTATTCAGATTTTTTAAAGATACATTACTAATATGTCAATATGTGTTATGGAAAAAGTTCTCTTTAATTCCAGGGAAAAAATCAGTTTGTTTCCTTCACAAAGTTAGGCAATAGATAGACTGCAAGATTTACCAACTTTTCCATACTAGTAATAAAATTACTGTATCATATTATGATTTGAGTTTAATTACTTTTATCTAAATTAGCAGTATGAAAATGATGACAAAGTGAACTTAAATTACATAATTACTCTGTAGCAGACATTAGCATACATCAGCTGAAAGTTCCAATCATCGCTCAAAATGGGCATCTTGCTGGATACAAAGGAAATAATATTTCTTAGCTATCTGCTGTAACAGTTTGTATTTTGTTCCCTTGAATGACATTTCACATTCAGGTTAGAAATTGCATCAGATCTGCCATCAAATAAGAATGTTTACACAAAGCAGACTGTAACTTAAAAGGCAGAAATGTGACATATTCCCCAAGTTTGGTCTACTTGTAGCAGATGCTCACATGAAAAAATGTGCATGCAAAGTGAACATGCACATACAGTCAGCATAACTGGTAGCCAGCAAGTATTGCGGTCAGAGTAACATAACATTCATAAAGTCCAATATCTAACACAAATCTTCATTAAAGTACATGGAAGAATTTTGACAATGTTTGCATTTTAAAGATGCAAAATATCGTAATGAGAAATGTTTCCAGAGCATAACTCTCAAACCATTCAGTATATTTCATCCAAACTTGGTATATATATCAGGTAAGTTGCATGGAGGTGTCTTTTGATACTTAGAATTTTATTCCTTCAGCATTTTTGCCTCCCTGAAATTAAAGTGTAACATAAGTAGTATACAAATTACGAGAGCTGTGTCACAAAATACTTTCGTAAGTATTATAAAAATTGAGAGTGGTGAACCAGAGGGGGGTGGGGGTTGGGGGAATATGTCAGTATCTAATAAAAATATTCAACATGTACATGAAAACAGTTTTGCAACCTATACACATTAAGTATAGAAAATGTTGTTTAGAGGAACAGTATATATTTGACAGTATTCTATTATCATAGTTCATTATTTCATTTGAATTAAAAAGAAGTTTTGATGTGGAATTTTAAGATCTTTTATATGTATATCATTTTCAGTAAACACCTTTGTTTCTAGTTCCTTATTTTTGCATATTGGAGGTTTGGACAGTCTTTCAATTTAACATTTTGCTTCCGGTTCTCACCTTATTTATCTATTATTTTTATTACTGTATAAGACACATCATAGCTGTAAAAAAAGAATGATTTTTAAAAATATCCTTTACACAATACAGGTGAGTTCATCTGACTAGTAAATGCAGGATTGTTTTGTTTGAAAAAATATAATGATAGTTTTATTTTTGCCTATATACCTGCAACCTAATTACAAACAGCATAGACCCAGATCTGTGTTTGCATAATTTGTCAACCAGTCAAGGTCTTTACTATTCATTATACCTATAATTTCATGCAGAAACCATAGACCCAGATTTGTGTTCACATAATTTACAAACAGGTCAAGGTCTGCTTTATTTGTTCTTGCAATAATTTCATGCCATTAACATGAACCCAGATTTGCAATCACATACTTTGTTATCAGCTCAAGGTCTACCCTATTTTCTCTTTCTGTAATTTCATGCAAGCAGCATAGATTCAATGTCTGTTTTGTGCCTACATATCAAGGTTTATCCTATTCATTTGCTGAGAGGTCTACGATGCTTGCTTCCCATGGGTCAGTGGTTCTCCCCAAAATTTTCCCAGGTTTTTCCTCCACCAGATATACTGCCCACCATGTAAAGATTAATGTCTGCCCTATTCAGTCTTCTTACAATTTCATGTAAGCAGCATAGATCTATTTTTCTGTTTGCATGATCTGCATACAGAACAAAGTTTGCCTTGCTTGTTCTTTCTATAGCTTCATGCAGACAGTATAGACCCTGCTCTGCAAGCATATTAAATGACGGCATATCTAGTTGTGAGGTTTTGGTAATTAGGAATGCATTTTATATGAGTAAATATGGTATTTTAACTGTTCATTGTTATCTTGATTGTAGAAATTGGAATATGGGGATCGTCTAAAGAAAGTAGGAGCTGCATTATACGCTCTTAGCCATCCTACCTGACCATAGATCTGACAGATTACTGTCTCCATCAACCAGTCACACAGCTATTTCAATAGCATTGCATATTTGAAGTGCAAGGATCCACTGACCAGTCTTATTTTAATGTTTGCATGAATCATTATGAAGTAACATAACAGGCATATCCACAAACTGAAGTACTCACAAACAGATTAAGCTACATGGAGCCATGAAAATCTGTTTTCATTGTATTGTTCCAATTTTAAGTAGTTTTTATGAAGGCACATTCATTGGGTATAAATTACGCTGTATGTTATACAGGTACATTCATTGGGTATAAATTACGCTGTATGTTATACAGGTATCTCATGTACTACTTGCTTAGTGCACTCACTCAAATAGAACTACAAAATCAAATGCACCTGGAATTATTTTGGGTCAATAAGTCATATGATGCATTCCACAAGGCATGATTAAGACTTGCTCTAATTATTGTATATTTTACATCAAGTGTTGTGTCTTCAAGTCTAGCATGATTATGTGCTTTAATGTAGTTAAAATGTACAAGTACATTAACCTTACTCGACGGAATTACTGCTTCAGGCTTATCATGTTTAAAAAATAAACACTTTTATGGATATTCAGTATGAAGTTTATTTGCTTTACAATTGATTGTATAAGAATTAACAGTGATGTTACATGGTTTGCTGTGCACAAGTATTTGGAAGAGTGTTCATGGAAAGATTTTGAACTTTGAACTTTGACACTCAAACTCTTTCCATGTATCCCATCCAGTGTTTGGATACAATATACCATATATGACCCCTACATTTTTGTTATAGTATTCCCATACTTTCCCATTTGTTTGTACCCCACTACTGATTTTAAAAAATATGGCATAACGATATAAAATTGCACAAAACAGTCATTTCATTCATCAGCTTATTATTTCTAACCTGATTGTTGCCATGGGGTCCCAAACACTGTCAACTTGTTGGCATTTCCATTCAGCCAGAGTTTCATTAGTAATACAGTTGCCATGTTTGCATGGGTAGTCTTTTTTTTCAAAGAACAGATGTGATGTAGTTCACCATCTTTAAATACTCTCAATAATTCTGTACAACGTGGAGTTAAGTCTCTCTCAACACATGTATACAAGAGATTCTCTTTTACATTTATTCAGTTTCTTTAGAAATGTTAAAACTAGACATTTAAAATATTTGATGCAGATGACACACAGTTACTGAAGAGACTATTCTAGAAACCAGAAAAGGATAGTGAGCACTCTGTCTGCTTGTTTACTGAGAGTTTCTGTTCAGTTTGAAACATGTAAAGTTGACAGCGTTAAGGACATCCTGGCAACAGTCAGGTTAGAAATTATATATTGAAGAACAAAATGACTAAGTTTTGCACATGTTTTATATCCTTGATGCTTTTCATTTTTAAAATCAGTAGGGAACACAAATATATGGGAGAGAGTGTGAATACTTTCGTGCCAGTAAATTTTTTAGTAGTCAAAAGAGAAATTTCATTAAGGATTAAATAGGTTACCCTTCTCCAATGTTAATGAAAAAAACTGTTTAAAGTTCTAAGGCTTAGTATATGGGGATATTTTACTGTGCATGTTATTTGTTTAAAGTAAGTTTGTAATTTAAATGGTGTTATTTTTTTATTACACCTCTTTCTGTGCTGATACAATTTATCATAAACTCTCTGAACACAGTCACACAATAATTATATTAACGCCAGTAAGTTTAAAGATTTTATGAGTACTGGGCAAAAATTTATATTTTGAATCTCAGTTTGAATTCCATATGTAGAGTTGAATAACAAAAAAGCATTTTTAATTCCTTTCTGGTATGTTTGGAATAGTTTGGCTTTAGAACAGTAATGATTTTGAGACAATATTACTGTAACAATCTTTTTCTAGTTAGAATTATGGTAGAATAGTACAGTTTAGTTTCAAGTCAGAAATGAATTAAAAGCACAGAATAATGCTTATTACCTGTGTATATAATCTTGTTTTCTATCTCTGTTTATGTTATGTCACTTCTAATTACCTGTGTATATAATGTGTATATTTGATGTCTTTATATAACACCTGGAAGGACCTTACGTAGTTGTAAAATTCATATATATTTTGACAAATTTTACCATAATATAACTAAAGCTTCTTACATCTCTGTTCTTTAACTTTATTTTGCTCATTCAGATTGTGAGTACTCTTTCATTTTGTACAATTGAAACTTTTTGGAACCTTTTTGATTCTCTGCATGGCCTGATGTTTGTGTTTTGCTTTAGACTTACAATAATTCATTCTCTTCAATCTCACTGACCAAATTATTCAATTTTCAGTCACATCAACCAGATTATTCAGATGTTAACATTGTGAATCTCTCATTTAGTCTGTTAATAAATATTTCCAAATTATACTCTTTAACAATAATTGTTTTATATCTTTTGATTGACCTTTGCAATATGGCTACCAACATTACTTTACATTTCCTTGTCTTATTGCCAATTATAGGGCTACATGGTGAAGCCAGGTATAAGTAATCACATAATATTACATTATGACGGTCAGCTACCATAATGATGGTACGTCTTGGGACAGGAAAAAATAATTATTACTTTTTGTCCTAAGACTGATATGCATGTAAAAAATAAAACATTTTTAGTGTCCCAACTATTGTAGGCACAAACACTGTCAAGACAAATTGGTACAATCGCCATATATCACACGACAGTAACCAGCTCTTATTAAATTACCATGTCATTAAACTGTTATAAACTTCTATGATTGTTTTTATGCTATATATTTTGCTTGTGCATATTTTCTGATTTCTCTAACATGAAATAAAATAAAGACTTAATAAATCATGGGCTGCTTAGAGTTGACCAGGTGACTATTTTAGTATACAGTACTTGTACAGTGAATATCATGCTTAGCATCATCGATGTCCTTGTTTATTCTGAGCAATATTAGATGTAGATTTTGCTTTATTTTTCTTTTTTACCAAATCTCATTCTTCCAGATCACATTTTACCGACATGTCCATTACTGTTTTATTTACTTTTCACACACTCGATCACACACTCGATTTACTGATTTTTAGTGATACAAATGATTCTAAACATTGATATAATCTATATGAAAAGATATAAAGACATGTTTTTAATGAATATTTATAAATATATTAATGATATAACCTGTATATATTCACATAATCTCATATTTTCATTGATGGATGACTATAGTTATAGAATAAAATTCTGATAGGAACCAACTAAATCATGATCAATCCATTTTAGTTTTGTGTTTTCATTCCACTTTTGATTTTGGCATGCTGGTTGTTTCAACAGCTCCTGTTCATTATAATTGGTGGCTTTGTCTTGTTTTCTGACCGATATCCATGTCAGTTAATTGTTGAAACCCTGAAACTGGCTTGGATAAAGAGGAAATGTCATCTGAAGGCAGTGTCAGTACTGCTTTGTTGTACAATAGTAATCTTTTTATGGACTTTTACTAAATAATATTATCATTATTACCTTAGCTGAGTAAACATGTACTTATTTAAGGTCACTTACATCAATGCAGACTACATTATTATTGCAAATATTTTCAAAGCATAATTTCTGACACTTCTTTATCGTATTTTTAAAACATTAACATTTAGCACAGTGGTGCCTATGATTTGAAACTTTGAGATGTACCTCATTCAGTGCAAAATAAAATCTTCAGTGTACATGAGATGATGCCTTGATGTAAACAAGGTCACTATAAATGCGCATGATTAGCCAAAGACTGTTTTTGTTGTTTTTAACACTGATACCACATTTTAATGTGGTAGGCATTAAATTTCAACTGAAATATAATTACTTGTGACTTTTGACAGTTGTAATGCAATAATGACAGTAGTAAACTAGAGGACAATTTACTGGTAAGAAAATGGAGGAAAGTTAAATATATATTTTTTTATTTTTAAATAAATTATATTAATTTATTACATTTCCATCTAATAATTCATAATGATAGCCCCTTAACAACCTCAGTCTTTTTTTTTAAAATAAGGCTACAAAAATAATTATTTTGAAAATAATCAAGTGTGTACCAAGACTTTTAGTGTCCCACGACTTTCTGTCATTATGGTAAGGGTTTTTTAAAATCTCTATGAAATAAATTTCATTTATTTGTACAAATATTTCTTGAGAAAGTTTGTTGTGCAGTGAATTCACATTTGGAGCCAAAAAAAGTGTTGAAGGATTTTATATGCATAGCTTTGTCTGATTTTGTGAGTAATAATGGTAATTTCTCAAACTTCAAAGAACATGCACTGATCGAAGAGAATCTTAAATGTCTTACTAAAACAGATATTAAACTGCATGGTAAAAGCATCTTTGCATACATTTTTGAAGATAACAAGGAAATGTTTGTTGTAATTGATGTTTCTAAACTTTACCATTCTCAGAATTCAAATTTCAGATATTTTTTCACCTGCATGTGTCTCACGAAAACAGATATTCAGCTGCATGGTAAAAGTATCTTAGTGTACATGTTTGAAGATAACAAGGAAATGTTTGTTGTAATTGATGTTTCTAAAATTTGCTATTTTCTGAATTCAAATTTCATATATTTTTCACTTGCACTGTGAAAGACTATTCAGGCTATTTCAGAAATTTTCACTTGCATGGTGAGAGACTATTCAGGCTTCTCTGTCTTAAACACAATTATTTAGGTATTTTTCTACCAAAAAGTACTGGTCTTGGTCTCTTTAAACATTTTTTAAGCTCTCAATCCCTTACAATTTTATTCATAAAACTACTGTTAATTTGTAATAACATAATATCATTGCTGAAGGTGTCCTTTTTTTCTTTAATTAAAATGTCAGTAGTTATGCTGGCCTAGGACATCTATTTCAAAGTTATAAAATATTCAAACTTTATTATTTATCTCAAAATACTGGAATTTAAAGATATATTTCTGCTATCAATGTCAGTGGACATTTTCACCATCCTAAAACATATACAGTAATTTTGTATAAACTTTCCAAGTTTCTTTTATTTCTCTATACAGCAGCTTGCTAACTTCTAGTTCAGAAAAAAACCACCATAGATTGGTTTGGTTAGTTTCATATTATTGTTCTTTTGACTAATACCACAATTTAATCAATTGTTATCCTTCTAGAAAATAAAATATACTTTTGAAGTTAAATTATTTTTTCATCAGTACATTCATTTCAATTAGTTCTCTTTCTAAAGATTCCAATCTGTTTTTCGAAGACAAAATTTTTCATTAATTTCACAATTCTTTCCAAACTCATTGCTTGCTTTTGGGCTTAAAGATCTAATAAGTTCATTGTATGATTTTAACCATGGCTCTTTAAGTAATATTTCTAATTGTATCTAGATCCAAAATAACCTTTTTGACTGGGCACACAACACATTGACATGCAAAAACACGTGCGATTACATCAACAGTGACCTCTTAAATTTTTCTGAAGTTGATCAAGAATACCCTAAACATTTACATGTGGCGCACAACGATTATCCACTGGAACCAGAAGCTGCCAGTGCCTCATACTTTCCCTGTATTAGTACTTGATCGTTGATGAATCCAGATTCAAATGCATTGAATGCAAAAAACTAGTACCCAGTCTTGGGACCTAATTCAATTATGCACTGCACGTGTGAATCCTCCAGCTGTATCTGTGATTGGGTATGTGTGTAACCAAGATCAATCGAGTCTTATCAGAATGCTTGAACAGCACCTTATATTCAGATTAATATGGATCTGAGAACTAAGGCCACCAACAAGTTTAAGAAGGACTTTTTCAATCTCATGAACAATTCTGCATTCAGAAAAGCCACAGAGAATTTGCGCAAATTAATTCAAGTCAATCTTGTCCATGATAGTGAACAAGACAAACATCCAAGGAAAATTGCTGACCAGGCCTTTGAATCCAAAAAGTTCTTTGATGGTGTTATGCCAATGTTACGAGTCTATGCTCTTTAAATAAGTAACAGAAAAGAGTGAAAGACAACAAGCTTTGTAAAATGGAACAGATAACTTATTTCCCTAAAATACAAAGTGAAAATGAGAGAAAAGAACTTCTGGTATTGTGAATTAAATCCCAAACTAATCCAAGAATTAAAGACACAAGTCCTAGTAATTTAAAGTCCTGAATAAAATTCAGGAAAAAAAACAGAAGAGATCAAAAATTGAAGGCAATGACGTGTCTGTTTAAGCCTGCAGAGTGCTGATGTATCAGCAGTCTCTTGTTGAATCACAGAAATATTATTCCAGGTTTGAATTTAGTATAAATTCTAGTGAATGACTTCATCCGAGAATTTTATCAGAGCACTTTTGTATTTCCAGAGAAAATAATCACTTGAATTCAATAATTTGAAGAAACTAAAATTCAGCCCAAACTGGTCACAACATAATACAACTTTAAGTTGCTAGATGTTAAAGCTCAAATGGTCAAATCCTCACAGTCACAAGATTATATAGTTCTCTGCTTGACCTCAGGTCACAATTAGTATTTTCTAAAAACAACCATTACCTAATGGAAAATAACCTTCTAGAATGATCTAATGAGCCTTGTTAATTTACAACACAATAACCTATACAATTCACTTAGGAATCTCCAAAACCCTGACCCAAATCAGCTCCTTCTTGTTTACCTGAATAATAATCCTGATAATAAGCTCATACACATAGAGAATAATGAAGCTATTATTAGTTGTTTACATAAATGAAAAAAAAAAAGTAAATCAGGTCAAGCAGATATGAACTCAATTTTGGACAAGGTCAAGTCCAGCATACATTGTTATATTACAGTAACATGAAATAAAAAAGTTTAAAACTAACAAACAAACAATTAAATTAATTATACATAACACCAAGCAATGAAAATAAATTTTCACTCACCAATTTCAGTTATTTCAAATGAGAATTTCCGTTATGTCACTAACTTGTTAACTTCTTGTGATCAGTGAAATTGTCCAAATCTTTTGCAGAAGTATGTTTTTGCAGCCGGCAGTCTACATAAAAATGGCTTGGCGGTCCAAATAGTATACCACGTTTTTTTTTGTTTGAGTACCAGCTGACAAAAGTTGAAATTAACACCAGCATCTGTCATTAGAGACAATAACCTTAATTAAGCATGACCGTTTTATCTGCTTTCAGCCCATTATTAAAAGATCGCCGAATTTCTAGTTGCTATGAGTGGCTAAACATTTGTAATTGTTTCAGCCATGTTAGTCATTACTGGATAAAACCAAAAAAATGGCAACGTTTGTCGATTTGAATGACTGCAAAAGAAAGGACTTATTCAATTATTTAAACCTAGTCAGTAATTAATAGGGGCGATATAGCAACACATAGACTTCTATGTTAAAAAAGTGCCACGGCCCTTTGGCGACAAGATTTATAGTGACAATGGGAATTAGCATGACAGACAGGGTCCCGGCCCTTTGGCAACAATGGGAAATTTGACAACAATGTTGCAAGTGGCTGACCTCAATCGGGCGGAACACTTGCAACAATGTGGCAAGGGGATGACCTGAAAACGCGCTACAGTAGGAACAAAGGACAAATACAATAGTGACATAGATATAGAAACATGTATAGAGACATACATATACAAAGATAGATTGATGAACATCAGTCGCACCAAGCAATTGACTAAAATTTTTTTAAGCAAGAGAGTAAATCTTTCCAAGGCAATGGAGAGACCCTGAAAAGGGCCATTTAGCTTTCTTCTATTTTCTCTCCTCCCTTCTTTTTCTCCACCAGCACCATATTTTCTCCATCACATACTTCTTCTTTTTCTTCTCCTTTCCATCCTCATCCTCCTCCTCCTCTATCTTCTTTCTTCCTCTTCTCATTCACCTCTATCTCCTCTTTCTTCCTCTTCTCATTCTCCACTTCTTTTTCCATCTTCTAGTTCCAACTTCTCGTGTCTTCTTTTTCCTCCTTCTCCTCCTTTTCCTGTTTAATTAATTGCTTTAATATTTCTTTCACTGTCTTCAAATTATGCATCTCCATGCTCAACCTGTGTGAGGACTATAAACCCCATACTGCATCCTAATATCATTTCCTCTACCATACCTATCGCATCCCCCACCTCTTGCAATTGTATCATCTTGTCCATGTTGCTGGCCATTTTATTTATTTAATCTTGAATGGCGCGAATGACTGACTGATGGATTATAGTCGCATATGCACTATGTGCTTTCGCGACTGGTTATAGCCCCGGGCTGGGCCCTGGGAGGTGTGGGTATGGTGCCACCACGGCCTCTTGGAGCCCTAGGCTGGGCCCCCGAGGTGTGAGTATTGTGCCATCACGGCCTCCTGGAGGTATGAGTATGGTGCCATCATAGCCTCCTAGTTTGAGTCTATACCACAGCACCCGTCATGAGTCCGGCAGCGAGGAAAGGCGGAAAGGAACCCAGAAGGCAGCAGCACAAAACCCCACAGCAACGCCCCGTAGACAACCCCGCAGAGCAACCCCAAGCCGACAACCACGCCCCGGCCCAACGCCAAGGCCGGGTTTTTTTTTTTTCTTTTTTTTTAGTCAAATCGCGTCCAGTTTTGCTAGTGGACAGCCCTATACCAATGTAGTGAAAGTCACCTGTGCAATTGTTCAAGCCTTTGGGGTTGTGAATTTTGAATAAATTGGTGAGTTTGAATTTTGTGTACTAAGTGTACTTGTGCGTTTGCCGAAAAAGATTTCCAATTTATGTGGGGGGTTCACCCTCCCATAAGCGTTATCCGTACTCAGTTTTTTGTTTCGGTGGTTGGATTTTTTAGATGGTGGATCTAAAGGATCGTTTTTGTTTTGTATTTGGTCTTCATGACGCGAATGACGAACGCTCCGATTTTTATATATCTGAAACACGGACGTGAAGGAAAACATCTCCTCTTGCCAACTACCCATATCACCTACCAAATAATTCACAAGGATGAGAGTGCTAACCAAAAAAAGTTTTTATACAAAACAACACACTAATACTAACAAAACCACTATACTTTCTACCAATACGTAGCTGGAGAAGGAAAGTTTTTTATTTACCAAACACACCACTACCTACAATCACATCAGCAAAGGAGTCAGTGTTTAGTGTCACACTACTTCACATTCACAGATATTACTTAGTTCAGGGACAAGGGGTTTGTTAAGGGAAAGACACACACACACTCACACAAACGTACGTGCGCGCACACAAACACGCACACACAATTACATGATTGGCAACTTGATCAGTCTCTCTTTTCTAGAGCCTAGTGGCCTAGTGGTTAGAGCGTTCGCCTCAGATGCAGGAGGTCGTAGGATCGATCTCCAGCCGAGTCATACCAAAGACTTACAAAAATGGTACTAACAGCTGCCTCGCTTGGCGCTCAGCATTAAGAGGTTAGTGTTAGCACTGGTTGCCCTGGTGTCAGGATAATGTGACTGGGTGGGACATCATGCCACATGTCTGCGGCATGATGCCGCAGTGCTAGATATCACTCTGAACTGTCACAGTGCAGACATCGTAGCGATATGACTGAAAAAATGTTGAAACTACGTTAAATATCCAAATCCCACCCAAATCACACACTCTCTTTTCTAGAGATCTGGTTAGCGTGAGAAGGGCTGTTTTTTATAACTCCAAATACACCTGGTTAATGATGACATCTCCCACGTCTAGCCCCACATATGCAACAGCGGCTCCAGTCCTGCTCCCAATTTATGCGTCTGGTTGGGAACGCAGAGGGCAGTTGAGTGGCTTCACTATCAGGGATAGTGAAGACTTGTTCCCTTTGTCTTCTTCTTCTATTCTACACATGTCAATGCTGTGCTTGTAGTGGCTCTTGCTGTCTTTCCAACTCCTCCTCCCAGTTTTCCATCTGGGGCACAGAGGCTCTTGGTACTGGTGGTAGTGGTTGTGGCTGTGGCTGTGGCTGACGTGGCGGCGTCCCCACCTCAGGCTTGACCTCACACAGAAGTCTAATCATCAGGTGAGGTAGGATCTCTCGTTTCGTTTCCTTCTCTTTTTTCTTCTTTTTTTCTTCCTCCTCTTCTATCCTGGCACTTTCTGCAATGGCCTCCATGACCAGCTCGTCCAGGATGCGCCTGGCATACTCCAGGTGCATTTGAAGTTCAAGACGTTTACTGATTCTGCTCATTTTTCTTGAAGTTGACAAATTATCGATGGGTGGCCAGACTGACGAACGCTCCGTTTATATGTCTGAAGCGCGGACGTGAAGGAAAACATCCCCTTGCACAAAAACTAACAATACCAACACATAACCAAAAACATGGAACGCGCAGATCTTAAAAAAAAACACTCACGTCCAATTTTTTACCTACACAAACACACCATCTTACACGTCAGAGAAACAAATTGTTTATAGACACTTCTATTTTGTTACATGAAAAAGAGAAACGAAGTGTTTATAGACACACTTCTATTTTCTAACCTACAGATAAACACACAAAGACAGACAAATATTTTGGCAATTTGACTAGTATCTCTTTTCTAGATGGTTTTAGCGTAGCCCCGGAAAGGGCTGTTTTGTTGGGGTTATGGCAATCTCTTATCGTCTAAGATTGTGTCCCAGTCTGACAGCAGGCTTTCCAATAGGATAGGGTCTACTTCTTCGGAAGGAGAAGAGCTCTTTCCTGTCCACACGGCAGTTCACATATCCTCTGTCTGGCTGCTGCTGTTGCTGCTGATGTTCTCTCTGCTGTTTCTGAAGTCTGTACTTCTCAGTCTATTCTTCTTGCTCCTTGATTTTGTCTTTAAACACCCCTTCGATCAGGTCTTGGGCTACTTTTAACATCCTGACATTCTCCATCTCTTCAGGCTTGGGTATCAGGTTTTGCCTGACACGACGTAAATTCACGTGGGCTTCGTTCAGCTTAGTCTTAAAGTCGCCTATGCTAACTAAGAGCTTTTGCGACTCGTTAATGCTCAATTGTTGAGCTTTTTAATTGGTCGATGTTTCAGGAATGATGCTGCAAAAACACTGCTTTTATGTACGATAGTCGTACTTTTTAATTGTATGTCAGGAGGTGGGCTGGTCAGACTGAAGACCGCCTCGCTTTATATGGCTCAAGCGAGGACGCGATAGAAAATATCCCTACGATTTTTGTTGGGTAGGAAGGCTATATAGCTTATCTAATGGTGAGGGATAGAGAGAAGTCAAAGAGCATATATTCACATTGTTTCAAAAAGATAACATTTTTATTCAGCTAACAATAGACCAACACATAACAATACATCAATTCACATCATATCAAAGAACACATTTTTGACAAGGTTGAAAACGTTGTGAAGTCAAGTTAGACTTCCACGGATGGAAGTCATTTGGCCATTGATGTACATTACGTTTCCTAGCTAAAGACAAGAGATATCCATAATAGTCACAAAACCATCGATCTATTTCTTCATCGTTTCTAGAAGAGTCACGATCAAAATAAGTCACTAAATGTTCTAAGGGATATCCAAGACTGCGTTGATGAAGAAAATACACACAATATTGTCTACACATCATGGAATCTGTGCCTTGTCATTTCACATTATTGAAGCGAGTCGTCTGGGCATTTCTTTTCATAAAGTCAATGATGTCGTCTTCCAAAGGCAGTAATCCATACGAATCAAAATACTCCACACAACCATTTTTAGGGAAGTAGACGGCTACCCAGTGGGTTCCTGGGAGATCACTATCGTCCGTGTTGCTGACATAAGCTTGATGGCATATAGGTTTGCGATGAGGAAGTTCATCTTTAGCGCACACGACAGGATTCCAAGAAGCGGTGTACCAACTGTTTTTCAAAAGGTAATAAAGTTCCCAGGTATCCATTTCTTTCTTGTGTTTTTCACAGGTAATGATAAGTCATCAATTCAATCCTGACTTTTTGCTTGAAAATCTATATCAAGTAATCGTCTCTTCGCTTCGTCTCCGTACTCTGGGCCAAGAGAGATTCGATGCGATGGATCTCTAGAGCAGTCAATGGAGATGAGGAATGATTACGCAAGTCTTTATACCACTGATGCAACATTGCTTCTTCCGATATGAGACCCCAAGCGTCCGCTAGATACTCGTCCAATGTTTCTTCTTGACTCAGCATTAGACATTTATGGTGTTCAATTTGACTGGGATGCTCGTTTTGATATCCATACCAATTTTTCTTGGCTAACCCTGTAACGGTTTCCGCCAGATGTTTAGCAAAACAAGAGACTAAATGTTCTTGTTCTGGCCATCTGGACATCAACATGTTCACTTCGTCTTAGTCTTTTTTGGCGGATGGTTCTGCTTCCACGATATCCTCCCATTCCATTTCCAAAGATACTGTACCATTCAAAGAGGAATAAGAGTCTTCCATAGCTTCTAATAGTCTAGAGTGACTTCGCTCAAACTGTTGATTTCTATGGTATTATCAAATTCAGCATACAAGCTGACGTTCACCGTGTTGTCTGTGAGTAATGTTTTTGCAAACTGAAGCTCCACACGAATCTGGCCGGATTTTATAGGGTGGAACTGTCCCTCGTCGCTGCCTTGGAGTGGAGTGAAATCCAAAGCCCACAAAGCGTAACCTCCTGAATAAACGTCGTACGTAATAGCTTGGCTGCTGTTAGTCCCTAACTGTCGGTAGCTTCGTATAGGGACAAGTACGATCTCAAGTAATTCATCTCGTTTAGCAGCAGGCAGGGTGAACAGACCACTTTGTACGAGACCTTATATTACAAAAATAAAGGTTCCTACAAGGGCTGAAAAATAAGGTCAATAACGCTAAACCGAACCTCCTAACTTTTATTATTACCGTATAGTTTGAAAAACGAATAATAAATTATTTGGGTTAGCTCATTTTTGTTATTTTATTTTTGACTTTTTTGTTTTTTATGTTATAATGCGTTTAGTTTACTCGCCGGGTCACTCAATTTTTGTCATTCACCCTGCCTGCTGCTTGGAAATTAAATAGTCAGTATAAATATTATTAATATGGTTGTCATCGGAGAACTTCATTCAGCTAAATTAGCAAGAGAGCGACTAGAAGCAATCAGGAAATATTTACCTGTTCGTAATGGTGTCCGACAACAATTACAACAACGACAAGAATCTCATGTTGAATTTGAAGAGGATACAAAACAATTATTTAAGCCTATTACAGAGACAACTAAACCTCTTCTTCCTGTTTTAGAGAAAACCGCTGAGGCAACTGAAAAAATAGCGGAGAGAACAAAACAGACAAAAAGACTTTTACGTGGACTTCCAACTGAAATTGCTGCTGCTCAACCAATATCAACGGCGCAAAAACAAAAAATTCTCTCAATGAGCAATGCTGAGCTACTTGATAAATTTAATAAGGAATTCACTGAGGAAATTAGTAACATTAAAGACTTTGACAATTTAGCTGATTTTGCTGCTACGAATTTTGGTCGTAGGGATAAATTCTTAAAGCCTGATTATCAAAATATCATTAAATCCCGTGAACAATGGCAAAGAGTAATATACCGCATACGTGCTAACGTTGATCAAATTAAATTAGATGATGAAATATACAGAGATTATAATAGGGATTTTAATTATTTCGTTAATTTAGCAAAAGAAGCAGCAGGACGAGAAAGAGAAGCAGCAAGACGAAAAAAAGAACGAGAAAAAGAAGAAGCAAGAGAACAGAAAGAACGAGAAAGAGAAGCAGCAAGAGAACAGAAAGAACGAGAAAGAGAAGCAGCAAGAGAACAGAAAGAACGAGAAAGAGAAGCAGCAAAAGAACAGAAAGAACGAGAAAAAGAAGCAGCAAAACAGGGAGAAGCAGAAAGACCAAAACGAAAATATACAAAAAGAACACAAGCTGCCCCTCCCCCTGAAACATTGGAATCATCACAATCTCCACCACGATCACCACCACTACCACAACAACCATCATTATCATTACCACCGCCATTACAACCAACACCAGAGGAAGCAGCAAAAAAAATACAAGAAAAAAAAGGATCAAAATATTGGTCGCCAGCCTCACGGAAAATTCTGGAAGAACAACAATCATCTCCATCACCACCTCCTCCACCACAAAAACAGGATTCACAATTATTATTATCACCGTCTATGTTAGAAATGGAGAAGGAATCAGAAAAAGATTCAGATAGGGAGATCAAAATTCAAAAATTAATTAGCCGTGCTGAATCCATTAAAAAAAATATAGATGAAATGGGAAAGGGGGGGAAGAATATATACCCCACGTTACTGATGTCTTATGTTGATTCATTAAGCAACATTGTATACAAGTTAGGTGGATTAGGATTAAAATATTCTGAAATCAATAAAATTATTCCAAAATCTTATTACAATGTTAGTGGAAGAGGTCTCTCTACTGGAGGTGATTTTACTCTATGTCCAAATAACGTTATCTCTGACGTTGATCGACTAGAAATCCTCATCGGAGGAAAACGAGCTGGTAATAATTCTCCAGAAATAATTAATGAAGCAGCTGATATTTGCAGACGGCTATTTACAGGTGGTATCATGGACGTTGATGTTTATCAGTCTCTTATTAATGAAATTGCCGATGACTACTACAGTGACTAAGTACGTAATTAAATACAATTACTATAATAAAATGATCGTATATAGTACTCACCGTGGACCAACTATGGTCAGGGTAATAAACTCACGATTACCAGTATACAAAACAACCTACGGAGATGGACTAGGCGATATTGTTCAGGGTCTATTTAGAAGGATAGCCCTAAAAGCAATACCGATAGCAAAGCAACTGGGAATGAAAGCTATTGATGTTGTTCGTGAAAACGGTATTGGTGCTATGGGTAATGTTGCTAGTAAAGCATTTTCAGCGATTAAAGATAGGCTAGCACGATTAATACGACGAAAACCTCAACCTGTAAAATTACCTAGTACTGAAGTAATGCCTGCAAATGTCAGTAAAATAATAAATCAAGTTGCTAATCAAAAACTAACAGAGTTGGCTGATGTACCAATGTCAGAAAAAGAAAAAAATATAACAGCTAGTCTGATAGCAGGAAGTGGTCTCACTTCCCGAAGTGGTCTTCGTTTTAGACGATAATAATTATAATAAAGATGTTTAAGCGAATATCTGATCCAGCATTTGACATGGACGCACCAGTGCTTAAAGATGAGTCTGTGCGTGATTATCAATATTATTCTTATGACGCTCGAATTCCAGATCAGCGTGGACGAATTGAACTGCAAGTTCAGGATACAAGTAGGTATTTCTTACCCGCTGAGGCTTTTATTGAAGTAGAAGGTGAAATTTTAAATAACGCTAATCCTGCAGCACCAGTAGCATATGGAGCTAATATTATTGTTGGTTTTGTTAATAATGGTATTATGGCGTTATTTGATAGTGCTACGTACATGATTGATGGTAAAAATATTGAATCAATTCAGAAGGACGTTGATGTTGCTACAACGATATTAGGCCTTGCAAGATACAGCGACGATTATTCAAGATCGGCTGGCCCGTCAATGATGTTTGCAAAGGATACAACTGATTTTCCAGAAAGTAGAAACGTTAATGTAGGTGATGTGAGAGCTGCAGGAGGAGCTGCAGATGCACCTGCAGTATTATCGATGAATGCAAATTTTAATTTAGGATTTGCATTACGTAAATCAATGTTAAAAGGTGATAGGAGAGCATTTTCATGTGCAATTCCACTTTCACATATATTTGGATTCTGTAGAAATGTCAGGAAAGTCATCTTTGGAGCTAAGCATACAGTTGTACTTGTACGAAAAGCAACCGATAATGATGCAATCTGGCGACCTGGTGTAGTTGATGCTGGTAGAGTAATTCTTACGAAGCTTTCATTGTGGATGCCGGTGATGACTCCATCAATATCTGAAGAAGATCGTCTACTCTCTTTTATGAATCAAGGTGGTAAATCAGCGTTGTCTTGGTTAACGATGACCACAGATGCTATCCAGAGTAATATTAATGGTTTATTTACATGGCAAATAGCTTCTCAGCAAGGTGTTTCTGCACCGCGACATATATTTATTGTGCTTCAAAATGCTGCACGAGTAAACGATCAAGATGAAAGTATAATGATATTTGACAAACTTGGTGTTTCCGAGATTTCTTTAAGGATAAATGGACATCAAGAACCATCCGAGAATATATTACTGAATTTTGAACAAAATCATGTAGCACGTGCATATCATCGATTAATGACGTTCATGGGACGTGATCAAAATATTGATACTGGTTTACAAATATCACAGTTAGATTTTACAACTTTATATCCGATTTATTACTTTTCGTTAGAACATTTAGATTTAACCAGACAGTCAGTAGTTGATATACATTTTCGAGCTCATGTTAATAGAGATATTTGAGCTATCCCTAATTACAGAGCAATTGCTGTTATACTCAGCGAATAAATCGATGTTACTTGAAGGTGTTGGTGGACGAATGCGAGTAGTTGATGCTCCAGTAGAAAACATGTAATTAGATCGTTTATGAATATTATAATGTCGTATAATCACGTTAGTGTTAGTCTGACTCCTGGTCAGATTAAAAGGATACAATCAGCATCAAAAATAACTGTGGATTAAAAATATCGCTAAAGAAAGATCAGATGAGCGGTTCAAATAAATTATCTCTTACAGAACGTCAGCTCGGGCATTTCAATGAATCCAAAAAATCAAATAAAGGTATAAAACTTAATCTTTCTTCGGGTGCCATTAAAGATATAATTAAGACGGGTGGTATATTTCCACTTCTTGCAGCAATACCAGCATTAATAGCCGCTGCAGCCCCAGCTGTTGCAAAAGCAGCTGCATTAGGCGCTGTTGGAACCGCTGCTGAATGGCATTAAAGAAAGCAACAGGAAAGGGAATCAAAAAAAAGGGAAGGGGTCTAAGATTACCAGGGACTCCACATTCATGGTACGGAAAAGGCCTAAGATTACCGGGAACAGTTTACTAATATCTCCTATGTCCAATTTTGATTTACTAGATGCTGCTAAAAAATTAAAAATAAAAAACTTCAGAGGTGTTTTCATGCGTGATCAATTACCAAAACAACCAAACAATATTGAAACCGGTATTATTAATCTCGATGAAAATTCTGGTCCAGGCACGCATTGGGTCGGATATGCAATTGATCCACGTGGAATTATTTATTTTGATTCATATGGACTAGCTCCACCAAAAGAATTCTTAAAGTATATTAGCGGCTATCAAAGTACTCCAATATGGTATTCAACGTTACCAACACAAACATTAACTGATCCACCAATATGTGGTCGAGAAGTACTTAACGTACTTGATGCTATATCAAAATCAACAAAACCACCCACAAAGTTGTACATGAATATACTACGACGTCACATTTAAACAGACATTAGTAATATAATGGTGGATATTTATGGAAGATCTTCTCGTGGTAAAGGTCATCAGCAAGCTGATTTATCTAAATACGCAACTCTCGATCAGCTCAGAAATGAAATTGATGATTTATTAAATATAACCAGTGTGGATCAAAACGAAGTAGTCGTTTTTCAGGATAAAGAAGGACGATTAAAAACTAGTAATATACAACTACCAGATGTACTTATACGAGTTCCTAATGCTGTTGTTAATAATATAGTTACTTTTACTGATCAGGGTAAAATACAAGATTCCGGTACGTCAGTCAGCGATTATATTAAGAAAGCTGGTGATTCATTTACAGGTAGCATTATTATGAATCAAAATAAAATTATAGGTCTTGGAAACCCAACCGCAGATACAGACGCCGCAACAAGGAAATATGTCGACGATCAAGAATCTAAGTACGTATTGGCCAACGGCGGTATAATGCGTGCATTTCTCAACATGAATAATAATGGTATTAATAATCTTAGAACACCGGAATATGACTTTGATGCTACAACGGAGAAATATGTAGACGATAGCAACATTCCTATTTCAACTTCGTTAAAAACAATCGGTGACGAAATTACTACACTTAGTGCTACTTTTTCCAAACATGTAGAAACGTTCTTAAATTTTCGTAGAAATGTAAACAAACCCATTAAAGAATTTTTTGGGGAACAACCAACCGTTGAAATAAAACTAGCTGACGTTAACACGAAACTCAACGACATTGTCAGTGGAATACCTACTATTGTTCAAAAAACTAATCTGATTAAAATTCCACACGGACAAATTAAAAATATCGTATATACAGTAGCATCAGGATCATCAACATGGACACCACAAAATAACACACTCGAACATACCGCAGAAGTAACTGGGTTATACAGGTTATCTATATACGATTCGGAAATTAATGCTGCACTTCATTATCACCGAATGAATATCGTAATCCTCTATTGGTGATGCTAACCAAGAACATCAAAGAAATCTTTACGCTGATATCAACGGAAATACCTCCGAGACGTTACTGGTGGTGCCTAGAATTCGTAGCTGAAACTTAATTAAATGACGTTGTTAGTATAATGGATCAAACTCAGTCTCGCATCGACGTTCAACGTTACAGATGCAATCAGTATGTGAGCGTCTCACTAAACTAAATAATTTTATCGACTATTATAACACGAAAATAAAAAATACAAAAGACGTATAGTTGTCATCGATGTAGTTGTTTACTCGGTTTCTGCTGTTATTGCTGGAACAGGATTATTATTATCAATGTTGACGATGACAGCACCTACTGTTATAACCATTATTGTTTCAGCATCAACGACTATTGCTGGAGTTCTCGGTATTATAGCCAAAAAGATAGATACCTGTACAAATGCTAAATTGCACGATTATATGATTAAATTACATACAGTGGCAGAGGCATGCTCTAAACTATCTTTGTACATTTCTTCGTGTGTTAGTGATGGTGAAATATCCGATACTGAATTTGCTATGATGATGAAAACCTATGATGACGCTTTTAAGGTGATTGCTAATGATTTTAATGAATTAAATAATAATGATAATAATAATGACAGACAGGGAGTTACTTCAGCAGATCGTCACTAATACAACTCCGTCAAAAACTACTATGATATCGTTAAGTTCGACCAATCCTGAGTTTAGTGTCAATTTTCCAATATCAATTCCTGCAAAAGAAATAGCATTAGCACAGTTACGGGTTTATTATAGCTGGCCAAATATTAGATCAAAACCATTTGGTGGACTACAGCCAAATAATTGATTAGTATTCGCTAATAAAAATAAACCAGATGGAACTCCTGATTGGCAAGTAGTTGCTATTCCAACGGGCAGTTATCAAATAGAACAGATTAATGATGAGTTCCAACGCAGAATTAAATCTATTACAGGAAAAGAATCAAAAATAGCAATTACTGTCTACGAACCAACACTATCTGCGGTTATTGAAATAAATTCTCCTGATTATTCCGTAGATATTTATCAAAGTTCGATCAGATCCGTGTTAGGATGGCCTGATATTCCACCGGTTTATAATGGAGTTTCAGAACCAAAAATAGAAGAATTTAAAACGAGTGAAGAAAAATTCATTAAAGATCCAGAATATCGAGGAAAACAACCATGGAGTAATAATACAAGATTTGGATTTCCAAACGAAGATAGATATTACTTTACCGATTTTGACGGTAAAAGAATCCCCAGGTTGAATAAAGCATTATTTATTGTTAACACAGACACCAGGACGAAGATTAGTTACTATACTGTTGATGTAAGATTTATTAAACATTTTTTAGATACTCTTAAACCTGAATACGATAAAACGTTTAATGATTTAAGAAATTTACTTATTTCATTATCACAACATTATAATGAAAGTGTAAAGCAGCAAATAATCGAGTCAATAAAACATTTAAATGGTATCTTGTTCGATTTATACATCGTCAATCGAAGTATTATAAACACCGCGACTAAACTCGATGGAAATCGTTACACAAATCCAGAATCTAAACAAGTATTTCTTGATCATTATAAAATAACAGAAAAAGATTTACAAACATTTGTTATACCAGATTTAAATAACGCTGAAATGAAGAAATCATTAAATGATCTTATTGAAGAACACTTTAAAAGAATATGTGATTCATGGAGAAAAATAGCCCCACCACCGGTTATACTAAAACATAATAACAATCCCTTTGGTGCCGGACGTCATATATCGCCAGGTATTGTAAATATAACAACAACAATTGCAGTCAATCTGGTATGTGACGTAATTGATGACAGTTATCAGGTAGATCTTTCAAAATCTAACCAGGCCCAACAAGGGTATATACTATATACATTTAGTCCTAAAGATCCGCCCGGTTGGTTAATTGTATCTGAGCCAATTAACCCGGTTTATTTACGTGTACATAATCCATTTCTGACAAGAATAAATTTCAAACTCACCGACCAGGCAGGAAACATTTTGGATCTAAGACAAGAGTCTCTTAATATTAATTTGTATATACGCTCGTAGAACGTCTGAGTAAATAATCGGGGGTAAACAAATAATCTGATTAGTAAATACATGAATAATAATCAATTTCTATGATTAAAGCAATTGTATATATAATAAAGCGAGATAACTTGGCTATCTCTCTCTGCGGAGTAAATTGAACGATTATTTCCCTTACTACTACGTTCGATTTACAGACAACAAATACTTCTTGTTTTTCGTTAATTATTTAGTGACTTATTTCTTTTTCTGTAGGTGATTAGCTGTTAGTAAAGCATCAATTTGTAACAGAGAGGGATATTGATGCATCTTTTAACTCTGATAACCTTAAATTCATGTCGGTTTATACGAGTGCGTAAAGTTATTTTTAGCTATAACACATGTATTTGACCTTAACGAACGATAACTCTTACAGAAAATGTAATGTGCGATTATTTTATACAGTATATATAATAATGTTTGTAAATTAAGTAAATATACGCTACAGTTGTACAATAATTGTGATTTTATTCAGTATATTGGTCGTACGTAATTTGACTGCTTATTCAGTGTTGGGTTAACTACATAATAATTTTAAAACGTCTATATGTATGAATTGCAAAATGGCTCAGTGGTATAGTCGACAGTATTCGGAACGATGCCATTTTATATAAGGTTGGGGAGCTCAGCCCCAACGAATTCAACCCCTCATCACGTTAAACAACGTGGTGAGTGCGTTTTGCACTTACCCCGGGGTTTGCTTTGGTGGGGGATTATTGAATTCGCAATACAGAGCTCCCTAAAATAATCAGTAGCATACCTCATTTGAAAGACCCCCACAAGGAAACATTCAGAAAGAATGCTAGCCAAATAGAAACAGAACATGGAGTGCCAATAACGGTCATAAGAAAGGCATCATCATACAAAAAAAGGACTCCATGAAAGACACAAAGGCTATCAGGGGGCCAAGTGACGGGTAACCGCTTAGGATGCTACTGATTATTTTTGATATTTTTAGGTCAAACATCAAGGTCAAAAGTTAAAAACTTGAATGTCAATTATTTTTTATTTTAAAGAAATAATTATTATATAATGAATCAAGAAAACATTAATGATATTATTTCTGCTATTAAAAAATTAAAACATAACGGAATAAATCTATCTGATAATCTCGATCCTGAAAAAATATTATGTGATTATGAAATATTAAAACAAAGAAAAATTGACAATAAATACACATTACCATCCAATTATAAATTTGTAAAATCAATTTATCAGTCTATGTTAGAATCCTTGGCGGTGGTAAATGACAAACAGGTAAAGCTATTTGCGCCTCTTGCACGTTCGATCGAAAATATCAGATCCGAACTATCTCGTGAATACGAGAAAAAGAAGATTGTAGATAATCGTGTAATGCAATTAAGAAAAATTATGTTATTTGATTCTGTCAAAAGTGAGAGTGACACTGAGAGTAGCGACGGTGAAGGTACCCATCGCAAAATATAAAGTCAAACTATATACAATTTATTTATTAGGAAGACAGAATTAGATATATTCAAATATTATACCCTGGTTATATTTGAATGAATATGCTGATTTGTATACTTTATCTGCAACAAATTGCACCGATCGTGGATGTATGCTAAAATATTTTGCAGCCGCATATATTGAAGGGAAAGTTATTTCCTGTCCTGTCTGTATATTCATGGATTTAATAGCTCTTCTTGCAAATTTTTTACATTTTCCAGTATTTCCACGTGCAGAATTCTGACTGTGTAATAGCTTGCAGGTTATATAACCGATTATTTTTGGGATTTCCATCAATGTGATCAACTACAAGTCCATTTTTAACTATTCCACGAAAACATTCGAATATGAATATATGTGAGTAATAATGGTCTTTCCCAGCATGAAACATAAAATAACCAGTATTATTAATACTACCGACTGGTTTTTTCAATCTACAGTTTCTGATCACACCATCTCGAGACGCTTCATAATTTTTAATGGTTGGATGTTTAACAAATTCGTATTTATTACGAAATGCTTCTTTTCTTAATTCTCTTATAATATCATTGTCGATCATTTCATCATGGGTCTGATTTGTCTGAGTCATTTTATATAATAATATTATTTGTCTAAATCATTGTTTTGAAATCTGACCAGATAATCTTCTACGGTTTGTATAGGAGATTTACCTGGCGATCTATTTTTTTTGTCATAATATCGTTTTAGTTCCCTGTATTTTTTTCCGCCACATTTTAAACACAATTGAGTTTTTCCTCTGACTCCAACACCACACTGAATACATGGTATTGGTCCTGTACTTCCATTTTTGAAACTTTGTGCATGATTTCCGCAGTATTTGTTCACGCACGGTTTATTACAAAGAGAAGTATATCCAATTCTGAGCCAAGCACATATGTTTTTTGTTTCAATCATTATATATACTAAAATTTTAATTTAAATGCTTGTCTTAATTATATGGAGGAATTATCGGCAATTGAACCTCAGATATCCAGATTTGATCTTGACAGACTATCAGAATATAAATTTAGTACTTTGATGCAAGATCTAGCTTTAACAAATGAGGATATAACCGAACGTATTCGTGAAGCCAAGAAGGAATTCCTTGACGATGGCGCTGTTCATGTATGGTCAACATTCAGAGTTGGAAATGTTACTAATATGATGAATGACGAACGAGGAAAAGTAATTATTAATCACCTTGATGATCAAAAATATTTTATTTTAATAAAATTTATCATAAATACAAAAGAAGATATTTGGATTATTCGTGACAAGCGCGATCCAGTACACATACAGTCAGGAAATAATATTGTTCTCTTAAATAATAAATCTAAACCCGGAATACTGACTGGTATTGATAAGGTATATTATGAACGGAGATACCCTGTGACTGCAGTCGTATATGCAATATATCCGCTTAATAATAAACCTGACGTCGGGGATCTAAAGCCTATGAAACTGTCAGAGTCAAGAATAAACTGTGTAGCTGAACGAGTTACAGAACATTTTACAAACGCGATACGTGGTAATGGTTTAACAGATTTAAGGCGTAAAAAAATAAATACTTGGGCAGAATCAGTTAAAGATACCGGAGCGTCTATCAAAGATGTCGCTGAACTAGAAAAGAAATTAAAATTCCCAATAACGGTAAAGACGTTAACCGGAGAGATTTTATATAAACCAAAATATGAATCAAGAGGAGCTCCAATAGATATTATTGATCATAATTCGCACGCATGGACCTCAGCAGTAATAATATTTCCACGAGATAGAGCGGTTAAATTTTATGATGGTCATATATTTGATTTTATCAAAAATATCAGTAAAAGTGACCCTGTGTCCGTTTGGTTATTTCAAAGTTCAGAATATGATCATTACGATCAGTTTGTACGGCCTAATGGTGATATTTACCGTATAGAATCTCTTAATGTAGAAATGGAAACTCTTGCGCTGAAATATACTTCAGACGATGTCAAAGTTAGACAATTATTAAATAATTGTTTTACTGTTCCATCTGTAGCGGCTCATTTCGCTCAGGAGAAAAATTTATGGAAACCAACACGATCGGAATTTCTTGAAGACATTCATAAAAGCTGCGTAGAATATGGACACGGAGGATTATGGAATACTTAATATAAGTATAATGACTTTATATCTGTCGATATGGTAGCGTGTTATCCTGGAAGTTTTCTTGGATACGGAGAATGTTCTGAATACTTTAAGAGATTCGGACATCCATCACACGAGATGACCAGGGTTGCGATAAACGGACATTTACCAGATTTTGATTTAACCGGATTTGCTCATGTAGAATCATTCGAGTTTGCAGAAAATCTCCATCCCATTACTTATGCTTGGTTTGGAAGACATATTTCAGAAAAATGTTGGGTTCCAATAGTACTATTGCGATATATGTTTGATGTTGGAATTTTAATATCTTTACAGGTGAGTGAGGCGATTATATCGTATAGTCCACAGAAGCAAGTTTGGTTACCAGAACCAAATAGATTTAATATTGATGATGCCAGGAAAGAATTCCCTAATCTTAATGAAGATGATATTATTAAAATTACTAATAATATACGTAAATGCAGAGACGAGCATGATGAAAACTTGCAAAAGATCTTGGTAGAAAGATAATTGGTAAATTTACTCAAGGAGGAGCCTATGATCATAAAAGACACTGTACAAGATTGATTATGGACGATGCTGAACTCGATTTTATAATTGCTGATACAACAGAAAAAAACACATTTATAAATCGGAGTAATGCTTATTTGTCAGACGGAATCAAACTAGGTACAATTGTGAGTTATCTTGATGGTGACTCACCACAATTTACTCATTTAAGATCATCTATGTTGGCATATGTTTCTATAAATCTAATGTCTATGATAAATAGATTTTCTCGTGATGCTGTCAGAGTCGCCACGGATTCGTTCTACATAAATAAAATATATACAGATTAATTAAAACCGCTACTTGGTAATGGTGAATGGGGGTCATGGAGAATAAAACAAGAAAATATACTTAGTTATTCTGAATCTGCCGACGTTGAAATTAAGGAAATATATTACAAAAATAATAAAATATTAAAATCATCAGCACCATCTGTGTACGATCCTGTATCTAGATATAAAACCGTTTATCTTAATGGATGCGGTGGTTCAGGTAAAACAACGCGTGCGATTAAATTATTCATGAATAATAATTCAGATATAATTGTTTTGACACCGACACATAAACTCGCCAGAGAAATAAAAGAACGAGGAGTAATATCGTGTACTTATCATAGTTTCTTTAGATGGTGTGGAGACACATGGACTCCTGAGAGAATGGGTGAAAAATATATACCTAAGTATATTATATGGGACGAGATATGCACGGTGTCGTTAGAAATATTAAAAACATTTCTTGATTGGCTATTGACGAAAAATACTGCTATAATAATGTGCGGTGATCATGGTCAACCACCACCTTTTATTGGACAGTCTCCACATGAATGGCTGAAGAATAACGTAGATTATTATGAAGAAATAAATGATGACCATAGAGCTATTGATGAACCGCTGAAGGAATTTAAAAGGTTAATTAGACTACAACCAGACAGAGTACAATGTGAAATAATGCGCGGAGTAATTCCAGAGACTTCTATGAATGATTTTCTAAATTTATGGAATCCCGCTGATTTAATAGTTGCAAGTAGAAAGATAGTTCGTGATGAACTACAAATAAATTATTTATGTTACATAAAGAAAAGTTTTCAGATCTACCTGTACCTGGTGGTGGAATACAGAATCTTGTCTTCAAATATTGTTTTAGTCGATATTAATGTCGTTGAGAATGCGCTGAATATGAATAAATCACCGTGGACGTTAGGATACGCTATAACTATTCACTCGTCACAGAGGTTAACTATTTCTGATACAAATATTTGGATTATAGATGATCGGATCGAATGGTCGAATTTAGTCTATCTCGCAGTTTCTAGAGTCAGACGAATATCTCAACTACATAGGGTTATTATGAATTTTACAGAAAATAATGATCAAACTGTTAATAATGACGTAATAAGAAAAAACTATCTGGTTATAAGCAGTGTGATAAAAAAAATAAACGTGATTTTGATATTGATGTTGAATTTATTATAAAACTAAAAGCACAACAGAATAATAATTGTGCAAGCTGTAACTGTAATATGTTGTGGCAATATTCGAATAATAATCCAAGACAATTTACCGTAGATAGAATTAATAGTGATCTTGGTCATACACGTGATAATGTGATGCTGACCTGTCTTGAATGCAATCGACGTAGAAGTTCTGGTTATGTAATTGTATGTGGTGGTAATTGTGTGTCTTCAGGGATTACCTGTAATTGTTCACGTACAAATCCACGTTGAGGGGCGGTAGAATCTAGTCTGTAGATTGGAGGTCTACCTGTGGATCTAACCACACTAGAAATTGTATGTGTAGTCACGCTCCAGATAGGATCAGTTGTTCTTTTTTTACCACCTTCAAGTTCGCCAGGTTCATATAAATATCTTACAGTTACATTACCTAATACTGGTTGAGGTTGTTGTCTGTCATCGCTACGGGGTATATATTTTTTGTGATCGCATTAGAAGGTTTCATGGAAGTTGAACGAGTAATTTCATTATTTAATGCAGATATCACACTTGGTAACCTCGCAACCCATTCACGAGATCTCTCACCGGATTTAAAGTCGGTAGATATTTCTTTTGCATATTGGTATCCAAATAACCGCTCGGCAAGTGTTCGATTAAATCGTTCAACAATTGCCTGATCACGATGAATTTCAGTATGTCCTCGTCTGATTTTAACATTATGTTTCTTCATCAACGATAATACTGCACCAAGAAATTCTTTGCCCGGATCAACCTGTAATAACTGTGGCCATCGCAAAGGTCCTCGCTGATAAATTCGTTCAAACGCAGATGCAACTTCAACGCTGTCTTTGTTGATAATGGTTCAGCATCTTTATATCTACTTGCAACATCAACGACAGTTAATGCGTATTTGTATGTGCGTGATTTTTTCCACGTGTTTTAACAGTATCGTGTGGTAAAAACAAAATATCTGCTTGATGAACCTCATTACACGCTGACATCAAAATGTGAATATTGAATATTTTTAGGTGGTGGTAGATAAATTTGCCATATTGTCTGTCGTGCTAACCACGCTGCAGCAACAGAACGTGAGACTTTTGCTGCTTCAGATAATTTAGTAATCGCTGATCTACCTCTCCAATATCCTCTTGGGCTATAATAAATGGATTCCATTATAATAGTTATATAATTAATTACCAGCCCCTAACATTATTTTACCTTTCATGGCAGATTTTACTAGAAAACTAGCGAGTTTTTCTCTGACAGATTTATTTGGTATAGAATTTAATACATGAATCAATTTTACATCTGCGAGATGCCTTTGTTGTAAATCTTTACTTTTATACGCAACATCATGAACATGACACACTTGATCAATCTTATTTACTGGATGCTCTCCTGGTCTTGGTTGATCTTGATTATCAAGTCGGATGTCAAGTCGGGTTCCAGGACCGCAATAATTATATCCTGGTAAGTGTTTTTCCCCCGGATATTTAGCCCACGGAGTTCCTGGTAATTTTCCTAATAAAGCGGCTATATCTCCACCTGTCCTTGTCCCTGAATCAGACATGGAGATAAATTTATATTTTTTTGTGCCGCATTTTACACATTTACCTATTAATGCACGTCGTTTATTTTTTGTTATTATTGTTGTCAGTCCAGTAGTGGGTGTAGATAATCTACATCGAACACAATATAGACTCATGTTATTAATAATATGGATACAATAATTGATTTTTCGGCGACACGAAAACAGGAGCCAGTGAAGCATTATCATCCAGCATTACCAAATTCGACAAGAATGATTATAATAGGTCCATCTGGATCAGGTAAAACACAACTATTATTAAATTTAATAATGCGGTGGTTAAAATGGAATAAATTGTATTTAGTAGCACCATCCGTAGATGATCAGCACTGTTACGAAGTACTTAAGGATTTTAACGAGAAAGTGAAATTGCGGAATGAAGACGGTGATGATGTTATTGACTTTATCACCGATATTGATGAAGCCCCATCTGTAGATGACTTAGATAGATTTATTAATAATTTAGTGGTGTACGATGATATTATGTTGGACAAACAATCTAATCCAGCTAGAATATTTTCTCGAGGTAGACACAAGAATACGGACGTGATTTATGTTACACAAAGATATACACAAATACCTAAAGTGATCAGAGACAACTGCAATATTTGGTTGTGTTTAATGGAGTAGATAATTATACTTTACAGAATATTTATTATACTTGGTGTTCAGGGGACATGGACATGATTAAGTTCAGAAACTTTTTTGCTCAAGCACAAGTTGTTCCGTTTGGATTTATTACAATAAATCTACACGATCCAAGATCCAGATATCGTGTAGGTATAGATAAAATCTTTGGTCCTTGATTTTATCAAGAATTATAGCAGCAGGAAGGGTGAATGACAAAAATTGAGTGACCCGCGAGTAAAATAAACACAATATAACAAAAGTCAAAAATAAATTAACAAAAATGAGCTAACTAAAATGATTTATTATCCGTTTTTTCAAACTATACTGTAATAATATTGTTAGAAGGTTCGGTTTATCGTTATTGACCTTATTTTTTTTCATTTATTTTTACTTAACGGTTCAGGCAAAAAGTTGTAGGGTTCACCCTTCCATATTTAATTGTCGAAAAACCCCCTGTATCTTATTTATATATCGACGAGTCAACAATAAATGCCATAGCAGCAGGAAGGGTGAACCCAGACATTTGGTAATGAATATGTTTGCCTGATGATTAAGACAAATAATTTCGCGGTATGGCAGTCGAACCTTACACATTTGTCTTAATCATCATTTCAAAATTTGCTCGAAACCAATTTGTACGGTCCACCGCAGCAAGGGGGGGGTGGGGTGGACAGACATTTGGTAATGAATATGTTTGCCTGATAATTAAGACAAATAAATCCGCGGTATGGCAGTCGAACCCTACAGTTTGTCTTAATCATCATTTCAAAATTTGCTCGAAACCAATTTGTAGGGTTCACCCTTCCTGCTGCTAATGGAGACCTGTCAAACAATCAAAGGGTCGGATTAGCTCTACGTCACATTTACAAGAACATTTAATCCTATTGTAAGCCTCATATCAAGCGATGTGAGATTAGGGATTTATAACCAAAAATGTAGATCAAAGTTGCAAAACTGTTCGTCCCTAGGAATATTTGTGGCAGGAATAACGAGAGTAATGCAATTTGCTTCCTCAACGTAAAATTTACTCTTCTCGCAAACCATATAGGGAACATTATACATTCCTCTTTCACTTGTTTCTCATGTATTCAATATTACAATTTCATTATAAAATCTAAGTTTCAAAACCTTTTGCTGCAATTGGTCTATCTTTTCATCTGTTTCTCATATTGGAATTTTACTATCCTTTTGATTCTTAATTCAGGTGTGTTATGCAAGAATAGATTTGATCTCAGTGTCAACTATACTGCTTCATATCGATGCCAATACGGCACCATTGGTCACTGTGGCCAGTTTTCTTGCTGAAAGTGATGATACTGTTGGACTCCAAGTCTTTTTGGCAATATACCTAAAAGCGGGCTTAGCTCAACCAAACCAGGTAATGCTTATTTGTTTCTGACGTGCGCCAATAGCCATTCCTAGGCTTTAGCATTATTTTATCTTTTTCCACCTAGTTTTATGCCCAACATAAACAAATGGAGAGTATGGATTTTTTCTTTTTTAGGAATTAAGTTTATTATTTGTGCAGGTGGTTGTCAGTCCTTTCTCTCTAATAATCATGTATGTATTTATACCAGTTTGAGATAATATAGGCAACTGGGGTGGGAATGCAGTTGTTTTCATGAGACGAGACACATTGTTCCTAATTTATATTTATGCTCAGAGTTAGTTTGCAACATACTATAACAATTAGTGCTCAAACTAAAGTTCATATATTTGGTATCTGCCATTTCACACATTGATTCCTAATAAAGAGTAAAAACCTGTCCGTGTTATTTGTCTTCATTTGATCCCAGTATTAGGTTGCCCATCTCTATTCATATCTAAATTATAAAATGAACTTGTCGCAAAGCAGGAGCAAAAGTAAATCCGTACTGATACAACTGTATCGCCACTTTGTTAATTTATTTCCGTAACTATATATTTTTGTTGTGTTGGTAATGTGTTTGATAATGTTCAACGTTTTTTCCCAGCGATGTTGGATATTATAATTCGAGTAGAACTTGTTGAGATGCTGGCAGTGTACCGAGTAATGGTTTAGAATCCAAATTGCTCTCATTGTAAAACAAAACCTTACTTGTGCAAAAAGTACTATATTACTTTCGCGATATGCTGCTTTTGGCCCAAAGTTTCTTATACAAAGTTTCTAATGGATTTATTTTGCAAATAATGCATTACTATGTTTATAAAATATATAGGAAAAGGATCATTTCTCATTTTATTATCCTTTACAAATAACACTAACACATTACAATTGTAAACGTAATGCTGGAAAATTATTTATTAAAAGTAACAATGGAGCATTACATTCCAATCGTAACAGTGGCGTTACTTTATAAAAGTAACAATCTGAGATTATGTTAAAAAAAAAAAAAAACCAACAAAAAAAAAGAAACAAACATTGTGAAATTTATTTTCTAGGATTTACCTTCTATCACTTTGGACATAATGACAGAACACACATAAATGAATGGGATAAAACTACATCTCTTCCAAAATTTCTTGATAAGGGGATAAAACGATATCAAAATTGTCAACCAATATGCAAGATTAAATACGACTCACCTTTCTTGAAAAAGGTGCTCACCATAAAACAGAAAGCAATGAGAGACAGGCTGTAGCAGAAGAGAAACACGTAGAATAATGTGGGATCTGTGAAAGAGAGAACCTTCCCTTTCTCTGTAAACTTGACGGAGAACAGCAGCGTATAGAAAAATATGGCAACAGCCAGGTAGATGAGACACTTGACAAACCATGATAGCCAGTAGACAGCATTGCTTAGACCCATCATCTTCATAGATTCCTGTTTTAGCAAACGAAAACATTAGAGGTTTTGGAAGTTTTTCTTAAAAACCACTATAATTTGGTAAAATACATTGCAATCAAATCTGAAAAGAAAGAGATACTTATGTTAATATGGAAACAGTGGGAACCAATATTCCACTAGTAACTAAGAATACTTGTGTTATAATTCAGATTAACTTTTTAGAGCATGATATGCTTTATTGTGAACAATGTGATTATAATATATGCCAATTCATGCCTTATCAGCTGATATGATCTGAACACACTTTATCCCTATCACTCTCTCTTTTATCTCTCATCTTAAAGTGACGAACAATTAATGTCACAACTATTGTACCAATATGTATTATATGGATGTATCATCCAACTGATGTTAATAGAAGCAAATTCGTAATGTTGAGAAAAAAGAAATGAAAATATACAAGGCTTGCCTGAAATTAAATAGTTTTTAAGCATGCATTACAGGTACAGAGTTTTCAATAACTGGATAACAGATTTCTTTTCTCATTGAACAAGAGCCACATTTAGTATATTTGCATGAAGAAAACTTGTCCAGCTGTACCAAGCATAGATTCATATGTTTAGTTTAAGAGAACAATACTTGATCTGATTTTCTTAAGAATCATACCGAAACAGCATTCACAACAAAAGAATAGGTTATGGCTTGGCATTTTATGCTAATAAATGTGTCGATGTGCATGATGAAATGTTCATAATCTGCAAGCTTGACCCTATATCCAAATTGAGCAAACAGCTTCATTATTAACTGCAAGTTCAAATTTCTTAATTATCTACCTATAATCTGTATATAAAGATAGTACCCCAATAATTTTACAACTTGTGTAAAAGTGATGGATCGCAAATACAGTTCACAATAGGTCTTAATAATTCCTAAGTACAACTATTTGTAATAGCAGCATCGCCAATAGCTCTAGCTACTTTATTTTGCTCAGCATGGCCTTTAACAGGAGATCGATGTGGAAAGAATTCAGGATATCTGCAACAATAAAGGTTAATTTTAAAAAATGTTAATGTTTAAACACTAACAATCACTTATGCAAGATTCTAAGACTTTAAAAATGTACACAAAATCTGCTCGTAATACTGGATGATAGAGGTGATATGCCGTTTAAGTCCGAAAAAGGAGCACATGCAATCAAGGCAGATATTTCTTGAGAAATACAGGAGGTAAAATTAAATCAAGATATCGTGTCAGTATAAACCTGCATGCCAAATTTGGTTCAAAAGCAAAGATTTTGTAGTAATGGCGCCTTTTGGAAGCAAAAGTCAGGCAGATAGAACATTAGGGCCCATAACTGATGAAAACAATGCTATTGAAATGTTGGAAATCAAATTTGTTCAAGGTCTTATCAGCTTAAATTCGGTCTAAAGGTTGAAATTTAGGCAGTGGATGCCAAATTCAGACGGTAACCCATGTAAAAGCAAACGATGTTGTGGGACGTTATAAATCAAACTCATTCATGGTTTCAAAAAACAAACTTCATTCAAACTTTGAATCTGAATAGGTAAGTCATGTTGCAGAAACCAAAACTATGAAAAAGTGCAATCAGGATCTACAACTCTTCTTAAATATTGCTTTAAAGCTGAACTTACAACCAATTTGAGATCTCAACAGCATAAAGACGTTGCATCCTGCCGATACCATGTTCTTCGTCAAAGGTAAGATATGATTTCTTGTTATTATAACTTTTCTAACTATCTGTTATTCCGTATAACTAAACTAAACCCGAAACATTATATGATTACCCGCAGTGAGTAACTAATGTGTCTCAATGTGTCCAAATGTGTCCCCAGAAATACCATGGCCTATGACCTATTCATTGATGAATTAATTCATTAATGAGAAATATATGGGGATAGTAGGTTGGATGAGGATAGTTAAAACATTGTTTTAGTGGCCCCAGTAACATAAATTACTCAGTGATAGACGAGCCAACAATAGCATCTACACACACCCTCAGATACACAACGTTATCAATATAACTGTACCTTCAGCATTTTTTCCTTTTCATAGGCAATGCTTTTGGATATTTGAAGCGCACTTAGAAAGAAGCTTAGAACAATGTAAAGAGGCAAAATGAACTGCAGTGTCGGCACGAATGGATCTTCAGTATATGCAGGGTAGGGCATCCTCTTCAACTTCATGTCAAAGACTTTGCTAAAGTTCACTGAGCCGTTGAATTGCTCTATGACAGTCTTGTCAAGGATGTACTGGATGAACAGGAACCCGTCATACATGTATTCTGGAATGAAATATTGAAATATATTTTTGATTACAAGGCTGTAATGGTAGGTTGTTATTTGTGTAGGAAATGTATTTTATCCCAGGTGTAGAATACTAAAGAATTTACAGATATGTGTGCGTGTGTGTGTGTGTGTGTGTGTGTGTGTGTGTGTGTGTGTGTGTGTGTTTTGATTGTTGAGGTAGCTTTAACAATTCTTGAGTCATATAAATACGATGTCTGCAGTTTGACAGTTTATAGTGATGTCCAGCACGGGGCAACATGCCCGTTGACATGTGGCATTATGTTCTACCCAGTCACATTATACTGACACCAGGCCGACCAGTCCTAACATTAACCTCTTAATGCTGAGCACCAAGAGAGGCAGCTGCAAGTACCATTATTACAAGTCTTTGGTATGACTCGGCCGGGGTTCAACCATACGACTACCCGCATCCGAGGCAGACGCTCTAACCACTAGGCCTCCAGAGCGGTCGATATGTTACATCCTGTCAGCTATATCTGACATTCATGTAATTTAAGATGTATTCACGGCAAGGTAATGTAAAATTCTCAATTGAGAAGACATTGTGAAAATTTAGTACAGCTGAGCTGGTTGCTTTAGTTTCCTTCATGGCATATTTGATAATTTGGGTGCATGTTTTATACTCTGGCAGTATATCAACATGTGTCTTTATAATACTCAAGGCAGATGAGCTGGATCCATATACTGAATTCCGTGAATGTTTCCAGTTGTGTGTGTGTGTGTGTGTGTGTGTGTGTGTGTGATTTGGATTTTTAAAGTAGCTTTAATAATTTTTCAGTCATATTGTTATGATGTCTTCTGTGTCATGCCGCAGACATGTAGCATGATGTCCCTCCCAGTCACGTTATCCTGACACCAGACCTACCAGTTCTAGTACTAACCTCTTAATGCAGAGCGCCTAGCGAGGCAGCTGCTAGTACCATATTTATTCGTCTTTGGCATGACTCGGCCAGGGTTCGAACTCGCAACCTCCTGCATCCAAGGCAGACGCTCTAACCCCTAGGTCACCGGAGCGGTCTCCAATTATGTACAAGTATCATTTTAGATTCATGCACTTAATCATGTGCCAGTCCCTAAACGTGATACCGGTATAACTAACCTACCCTCCATGAAGTGCTATGTATTCTTATTTTGTACATCCATTTATGTACTGAAATCAAAATGTATCTACCGCTCCGGTGGCCTAGGGGTTAGAGCATCCGCTCCGGATGCGGGAGGTCACGGGTTCGAACCCCGACCGAGACATACCAAAGACTCAAAAAATGGTACTAGCAGCTGCCTCGCTAGGTGCTCAGCATTAAGAGGTTAGTGTTAGGCCTGGTCGGCCTGGTGTCAGGATAACATGACTGGGTGGGACATCATGCTACATGTCTGTGGCATTATGCTTCAGTGCTAGACATCACTATAAACTGCCACACTGCACAATTTTCAAAGTTAAGTTAAAAATCCAAATCACACAAACACACACAGATACATGATGTGTCTTGTTAACATTATCAAATCTGATGCATGTAACATTGGAAAGGGATAAAAAACACACACAAAAAAACAAAAAACAAAAAACAAAAAAAAAAAAACAGTAAACGTTTTAATTAACTAACAAACTGCTACTTACATATGATATCTTCTTCGTAATAGATAATTCGGTAAACTTCGTATTATATTTAGATCCAGTGCATGAAACACAGTACCGTATATATAAAGATATGACCTGCATGCATTTTAAAGATCTGATTATCACGATACATTATGTGCAATTATGTCCTTTAATGAGGACAATATCGCCTTCGAGTTTTGTTCTGAAATATTAGCAAGAGTGCTATGAATGACACTAAATAAGACCGACCCCCCCCCCCATAAGTAATGTTCCCTGTGTAGAGAGCTACATTTGTGTGCAGACGTTTGGTTTCTTCTTGTAATCGGAGTGACAGTGACCTTTTGCTCTTTTCATCCTAAATCAATAGGCATTTTCCTTCCCCTTGTGCCAGGTTTGTTTGTGATACAGTACTAATGTTATTGTTTAGAAATCATGTTTATTCTTTCCATCTGTGACCTTGACTTTTGACTCTCAAGTCAATAGCCTTCTTCCTTATCCAAGTGCATCCTGTACAGCTGATGTTATTGTGCGGAAACCATTTTCTATTCTTCAAGTCACAATGATCTTGACCTAAGGCCCTTTGACTTCACGATCAGTATGATCCTTTCTTACTCCCAAGTTCTATCCATCTCAAAACTCAGGTTATTATGTTGAAACTATTTTTTTAGTAAGATAAACCTTGCTCCTTGACCTGATGAACCCCAGATCAATATGGTTTGTTCTTACTCCAAGTCATTCACAAAGCTTGGTAACTATTGATGGTAGAAGGCATGTGTTACTGTGCCGAAAGCATTTTTTCCTTCTTCTGGTCACATTGACCTTGGCCTTTGCGCTTTTCAACCCACGATCAAACTAATTTTTCATTACTCCAAGCACAAGCCATTCACAGAGTTTGTTAAGTGTAAAAATCGAGAGCAGAAGTTACTGTGTAGAAGCCAAAGGTAAGAGATCGATGGATAGACATCATAACACAATAAACTCTGTAAAGAATATAATTAGTCTGAAACCCACTCGAAGTTTTAAAAAGATCATATTATATATCAGCCTGTTCATGTAATGACAGACGATTAAATAGAGGGTGTGATGGGATTTTTTCCTGGATAATTTTTTTTTCTCTTTCATATCGAGATAATGTATATAGTTTTACCTTAATTAAACTAACATCATGAACCCGTCCGGACGCACAAAGTTAATGCACATGATCTAGGTTGTACATAGTCATGCTTACACTTCTATACGCACGTAGTAATCATGTAAACCACCAAGAAAATTCAGCTTAAAGTGTTTCATAACATTTTTGCACACTGACAATCATAATCTATTATTCTTGATTGGTAGTAATTTAATTTCATCAAAGCTGCTTTTAGGAGCCATCCATGAGCATATATTCGTATTCTTAAATACTGGGATTCAACATCAACACAACGTCGCGTGGTTTCGGTCATTTGTCATCACTGCGATTCTTTGCAAGTGGTTTTAATGACTGTCCAATGAACTTTATTTTGATCCTTAATAAATGCATCAGCTAGAAAATAACTATTAAATGAAATGCAGTTTTTTCTTTATTGTGGAATTATCATCACTTCTTGATCGTTATAGTTTTCACTATGATGCTGATAATTAAATGAGATCAATGAGTAAATTTATTTTAGAACTTTTTGCAATAGTACTTTATACTGGTTTGTTTGCTAATATAAGATCTAGCTAAAACTATTAGTCCACAATATTTATAGGTTACTACATTTGAATGAGAACATATGAACGAGTCCTTTTAGGATGTATACTGCACGACCTGCACGACCCAGCTATGTTGTGACCTATTTGGCGTCTATCGCTAGCCTAAATCCGAAACATTGTATCAACAAAGTTAACGCGGAAAATTGCAAAGCAGCTGGTGTGTGACAATTCATGCAGCCAGCGGAAATAAGAATTCTTCGTCGTCTACGCCTAATGGCTCTGAGGCCCTTAAATTTCTACCAAAATGTTCTGTTGCATTTTTTCCACCACGAATTTAGTACTCTCATTTATAAAATGGCACGTCTTTTATATGCGATAGCCCTTGCCCTCAGTATGCTAGTCTATGCTATTTTATAAACTCCAGAGAGCACTGGTCATAGCCTGAACCATTACATTATCTAAAAGTTTCGAATATTTCTCCTCAATAAATGTTTAAATGATCAGAATGGTATTTTCATTACTTTGTCTCTTACGTTTGTTGTGGACATTACGTGTATCGCGTTCATTCATTTGCTTGTTTCAAAGTTTCATTTGTGGCTCATTAAACGTATCCACATTGTTCACTTTATCGTCTTTGCTTTCAAATAGCTGTTTTAGTTCATCCACAAATAAAACTCTAATCAACTTAAACCTAAAGTCTACCAGATGATTGTTGTTACGAGTCTAGGCTCTTACAAAAAGTAACAGAAAAGAGTGAAGACAACAAGCTTGGTAACATTAAGCAAATAATTTATTTCCCTATAATAGCAACTGAAAAATGAAGAAAAAGAAATTACGGTTTTACGAATTAAATCCAAAAATAATCCAAGAATTAAAAAATAGAAGTCCTATTATTAAAATGTCCTGAATGAATCTGAGTTCGAGTCCCGATGAAATCTAAAATGGAAGGTGATGACGTCTGTTGTAACCTGCGAAATGCTGTTGTGTCAACAGTTCTTTGTTGAATCACAGGAAATATTATTCCAGTTTTGAATTCCGTATAAATTTCAGGGAATGTCTTGTCCAAGAATTTTGTAAGAGCACTTATGTATATCCAGGGAAAAGAATCACTTGAAATTCAATAACTTGAAGAACATAAAAATTCAACTCAATCTGGTCACAACAAAATGAAACTTTATTGAACAATTTCTATAATGACAACAGTTATACCAAGTTTAAGACGCAAAACAGATTTCAGGATGAGGGTCAACCTTCTAGAAGAATTAGAAGTTTGTAACTATAAACACATGTAGCATATCACGTACTCCAGGTATGGCCTTGACATAACTTAATGGTTCTTACTTTGAGAAAGAATTTTTAAAACGTTGCTTACCAAAACTATCACTGGTCCTGAATCAAGGTCAACAACTAGATACAGTGTTTCTATTATTATAACAGACAGGTCAAACAGAACTGAACAAAATTTCTGGAAAATAGCAAATCCAGAAAATAAAGTTACATTACAATAACATCTAATGGAAATAAAAAAATTTAAACTAACAAACAAATAATTAAATTAAAGGTACATAACAATGTACACGATTTGTTAACAAAGCAGTTACTAAAACACTATACTATTTTAAGGCACACGTGTGGTGCCCGTACGTGCAATATCAAGGTGTTCAGTATAGTTGAATACTGCAAGATTCTGACAATGTAAAGTTAACGTCGAACAAAATAGTAGATGCAATAAAATATTATATATATATATATATATATATATATATATATATATATATATATATATATATATATATATATATATATACACATACATATGAAAGTCCCTTTGTCTTCCTTTTACTCCAACTTTTGTGTTAATTAAATATTCATATTGTTTCCCATATGTATTTTCTTCGCCAGCCAACGCCTTTAGCTCTTAATGAAACTAGCTTTCTTATCAAAGGTTTATTTTGTTATTTTTGAATGGATCTTCCGTGAGTATTCATAAATAATACACAATAACAGAAATATATGTAGATTAAGTTTTGAACGTTGAGGCAGGCCTATATATTTTCTAACTGACGTAAGTACTGTTAGGCCGTCGGTATCTAAAATACTTCTTTATTTACATGCTGGCTTGCTGTAAAGTTGGGTTTAATATAGTCGTCTTAAAAAATATCATGCGAGAGGTCGTCTTGAAATATAATACGGGATAGAATATAAACATCATTCTGCGTACTTCTAAAGTAAGGAAATATATTATTCCAGACATTAAAAAGCAGGAGAATTTCATATTAATTTTAATGAAAATCGCATCTGAATTAGTAGCTCTTTTAATGTTGCCGTTTAGCGAGGCAAATAAGTTCGATGGTTGAGCAAATAGCAATAAGAATTCTCCAAAGGTGTTGGCATTCAAATGACCGAAACGTTTCCAAAAATCAAAGACATTCCTTCGTTTTAACTGCTGAGTGTTGCAATTGTCTGGCAGTTATATTTGTTATAAGATCGACAACATTTTCATTTAGTGTCAACAAACCTGTAAGAGAAGTCTATTGGTGAGAACCCCACGTCGATAGGACCATTTATATTTAGGACCAACCAGGCAACATAAAAAGTATTTTAGTGAAATCCTGCATGACCACAACCATTTTTTGAGTAGTACCGATTGCACGATTTTCAAGACCACTGCCATGGCGGCTATATTTGATATCTAAAGGGCACATTTTTTTTTTTTTTATTGAAGACAAAGTTATCATTAGGAAAAAAGTGTCTAAAAGTTTGTTGGCATATCATGCCTTGACTTGAAGGAGTATCATCAAAAGAGCTAAACTTGTGAGCCATAATGCATGCATAGTTTCATATTTGACACAAATTTATAAATGAATTTTTAGATGTCTATATATTAAAGCTACGGGATAGTTTAACAGGGCAACGAATTCATTGCTCTTTCTTACGATGAACTGGCGAAAGAGGGATGGGTTGAAACAGGTTTTGTCATGTCAAATCATTTGAGATATTACATCAATCATTTAAATTACACAGCTGATTTTAACGCAATTTCAGCCCTATACCTTAAATACTTTAAGCAAGGTATGTAAATCAAACTGCTTTCATAAACTGCATGTACATAGTCATGTGATAGTCCTGGAACTATAAGCTGGTATATCTAACTTAATTTAGGAATGCACCTCAATGTCATGCGATGGTGTCTTCTCGTTTTGTATAATAATCTCTTGGTCTTATTATCGAACCCAGTGCAAGGTAATTAAAATATAAAGTAAAATAAAACTAAATATATCAACTAAATGTACATTATTAAAAGATGCACTCTGAAAGACAGAATGGTCAATGTCTAGAGTTATGACCCTTAATGATGACAGTAACACGGTTTAATTATTGTCCCCCCCCCCCAAAGTCTTTCTCATGTTTCGAATTTTTAGTAATTACTGTGAGATAGCTAATTTACAATACCACACTGAAATAAAAGAAAACCATATTTTGACCCAGCAATATCCATTGATTTTGTTTAAGTCAGCCGTTGATGCAGCATATCCATTTGGTTTCTTTTCACAATGAATTAATATTTCCTTGTTTGTTGAGAAATATAAATGATCAAAACCCTTGTAGGAAAAAATATTTTAAAGCGGATTCAGTCCAACCAAACAATTTATTAAGTGTGTGTCACACACACACACACACACACACACACCAATAAACCCTTGGGGAAACTCGAGAAACTGGCCTCAGATGCATTCTATATTCCAAACGTTTCCTCAATTTTACATTAACGTGCTTCGAGTATCTCTGCCTTTACGTGCTTTTCGGATATAGTAGAAAGGAAGAAACAGGTAAATTCATTTTAAATTGTACACCTGGGTAGATTTGTTCATTCTTTAAATTAGGTTAAATAATTCTTCAACTATTAATCAATTTTAAATTTTATGTACAGAGTAATGTTAAATTCTGTCAAGAAAATTTAAAATATTGTGACAATAGTACAATCCGATATGCTGGTTGAAAAATTCACTTATGTACACCAACAATAGAAAAGATCTTTAAGATTATAAACTGGAGATAAATTGTTCCAGACAGTTTCTTTTCATATACGCTGAAGAGGAACGTCGTTTAAGTTTTAAGAATCGTGTGCCCTTGTTAAAATTTACTAGTCCTGCCGAACTTTTCTAACCTCGCACAGAATCAACAAGCCCTGTGGGCAAGTAGCTCTCAGAGGAAACGGATCTATGCAAGATTGGTTGTCCTTTTCTATGGGACATTGTGTTGTTTCGCGAAAGTGGGCTCAAGAGGAAATAATGAACATTGGATGGGGAGTTACAAATTCATTCTCACGCTGTACAGGGGATAAAATAAAGGACCAAAAAAATTGTGAAGCAAGCAAATTACCATTGTACTATCAAGGTTCACTTCCATGAAAACGTCACAACTGTGAGTACATAATGTACATATCTTGACTTCACTCATGTATTGTTTGTCAACTGCAGCAGAAAGCATTCAAAGTCATATATCTTTTCGAGCAGGCTTATCGTCTGGATGACAAACGGGAATTACCATATTTCCCTAACTAGAATTTAACACTAGGGCTAGATGTTTACATTGTTAGAATTGGTTGACGTCAAATACGAATACATACTTACATTGTTGAGAAAATTATAAGGATAATAGAAATTTACGTTAGACCCTAGATTTACGTCGGTGGCTGGTATGGTGACAAACGTGAAATATAATGTCAATATTATCATGAGATTTAATGCTGATTGTCCGTATACATTTTACACTCTTAATTTAACATTAAGCCTCCATGTTAAAAGGAAGAAAAACAAAGTATTTAGAGGATCAATGGAATGTAATGTTAGAATTGGTAGATACTATTCCACTCCTACGTTTGGAGTGCCATGCGACACCCACTTTGTGAGTACTATCCAGAACCTCATGCATACTACCTAACACTCCATATGTAATCAGTATGACGTGAGTGGTTACACACATCATACTTACAAACACACAACCATACGAACACATAAGAGAGTGGTGTAGAATGTAAACTGGGATGAAATATAAACTCAGTATGACACACAAGGAAGCAACGGTGGGAGTGTTTACCGACACACTTCAACCACAAACTTTTCCACACACAAGCGGGAGTATTTACGATTAAGTTTGATCGTGGGCACAGACAAAGGCCTACATACATGAAACACATATAGTTTTTACAGTATTTGAATAGTATCTCCCTTTCTTGAAATCTGGGTGGCCCTGAAGACCAATTGGGATTGCTAACCAAAGAGATCTGGGTTGAAGGGCATGCTTAAACAATAGTCGACGACTCCATGCTTGACCACATCGTGTCGGTTTGTCTTGAGAATAGATGACACACTGGCATCGATATACAGTCTATGACCGGATCAAAACTGATTGGAATGTTCCAATATTACGGAAGTCGTGCAACATAATTCACTAAGGGTGAGTTCTCTCCAGTTCAATCAGAAGACAGCGGACATATGACATAACTTTCAAGAGAGAGAGAGAGAGAGAGAGAGAGAGAGAGAGAGAGAGAGAGAGAGAGAGAGAGGGGGGGGGGGG
>JAECUM010022437.1:0-68663 GCA_016617855.1 Megalonaias nervosa | reverse complement strand
TATATATGTGTGTGTGTGTGTGTGTGTGTGTGTGTGTGTGTGCATTATTGTATATTAAATTGAAAATCTTATCTTATCTTATTATGTCTATAACGAGAGAGAGAGAGAGAGAGAGAGAGAGAGAGAGAGAGAGAGAGAGAGAGAGCCTTGACATTCTACAAGTACTCAGACATAGATTGTAACCTGCACTAATGTACACCAATTCTCAAGTCATTTTTCTCCGATCCAGAACAAGCACAAATAGCGACATTTACTGTTAAGAATGAAATACGAAAACACTTTTATACTAGTCGAAAATATAGACAAGTTTAGTAAACAGTTCAATGTCTCTTAATCTGACATTTTAATTTCTACATAGTATATTTAATGTTTCTGGATGAAGGCAATCTATTTGTTCCTTTTTTACATCAAGATAACGATTATATTATATATCTGAGATATTCTATAAACCAATAGCGATGAATATATTTTGTTTTTAAACAAACCGTGGTTTTATCCCCGAGTTTTACAGAATACGCACATTTTCTCTTCCTGTGAAGCGATTTTCTTTACAGTAGATTCATATACAATACTAATATGGTGGGGTCAAATGGTTGTCAATGCAGTTTTGATATTCAACCTATCTCAGTATAAATCGACTTCACCTATAGCACAGTATGAATTCAGGGTACTCCAGAGATAGCTATGGTGATATACTACTGTAATATTTAATTTTGGTTTATCTTTATGTCATATTTATTGACAATTTTAAAGATTAATTCTGAACCATCTGAACTTCGTAACCTTGCACAAAGTTTAGTAATTAACTCTGTCTTTAGTATCGTGCGTAAATGTGGAATGACAACGCATAACACTAAACATGTAGACATGTGTATCAATTCTATTGCAATTTACGTAAGGGGAAGCCGTCTCTCTTTGGACACTCCACGGACTGCTAGTCGAGAACATGCATGGGTTTTTAATGAATGATCGCTTGTGTGCACAATCTCTGTCTGTGTACTGATATGGTGGCGACTCGTTCGGTAAAGGTTGTATCCCTATCGACTCGTTGGTTTGCTTTAGACCTACAAGACGTGTACAGACTAGTGAAAAGCACGCGCATAATGGATCGCATACCATAGGAAGAGATATATAAATTTCGGCCTATAATTAGAGAAAGAGAGAGAGATCTGAAGACCGCTCCGGTGGCCTAGTGGTTGGAGAACCCGTCTTGGATGCAGGAGGTCGCGGGTTCGAACCCCGGCCGAGTCATACCAAAGACTTATTAAAAATGGTAGTCACATTTGCCTCGCTAGGCGTTGAGCATTGAGATATTTTTAGGACGGTTTGTTCTGGTGTCTGGATAATGTGACTGTGTGGGACATCATGTTATATGTCTGCGGCATGATGCCCCAGTGCTAGACATCATTTATAAAATGTCACACTGCAGACGTCGTAGCGATATGATAAAAAAAATGTTAAAATTTATGTTAAAATCCAAATCACACACACACGCACACACACACACACACAAAGAGATTTGAATATGGCAGTTAGGATTTGTAAGATTGATAAAGTCATTTTTAGTACATTGTAGGTGAGGGAGGAAATAAAGTACAAAACGTCCTAATTACTGTATACAAATAGTATTTTACCATTAGAAATTAAGAGTTGAATCTTGCTTTAAAATTTCTTAAAGGGGCACTACTCTAAAAATTTTCAAAATTTTTACTTTGCTTTCGTTTTATATGTTAGGTTCAAAATATCGAAAAATGTTGAAATTAACCTTGTGCCTGACCTATAAAGGTTGAAAATCGCGTTTACAGACAGTCACACATCGACTTACGTAGGGCTTATCTCGCGTAAAAATAGTGCTTGTCTACACGTAATATGGTCACGTAACAAGTCAAACTGGTAATCTAAGGTGCAAACGGTGCGAGTGGATGTTTAAATTATGTGATAATAAAAGAGTATCTACCGATTTCGCCCAAGGTATGAAAGAGCTTAAATACATAGCAATTTATTCTCCTAGCACTAAAGCAGTTTTTATCCGCAGTTTTAGAGCACTAGAAAAGCGAGTAAATTTCTCATGTATTTAGATCGTGGAGGTCATCTCAAAGTGTTATCGACTGAAATAAAATAATAGAAGGATGAGCTCTCTATCTGTTTATCTATATGGTGAACAAATAATAATCACAATTTCACCCTTAGTGAAGGTTTATACGAGATAAATGTTCTCTCTCTCTCTCTCTCTCTCTCTCTCTCTCTCTCTCTCTCTCTCTCTCTCTATATATATATATATATATATATATATATATATATATATATATATATATATATATATATAAGATAAAATTCCCAATTTAAATAAAATAATGCATTAGAGTCCATACTGAAGGCAGGTTAATCCACACATATAGATGGACAATGTACATCCCATTACCACCATCTTACTGACATGAGAGTATCAAAGTAAATGTTTTGGACAGGTTGGCACTCTTGACTGCTTTTCAAGAAACTAAGTTAAATTTATTGGGGTTAATGAAACATATTTTAAAAGAATCAAGTAAGGCTTGCTAAGCTAACATCGACATAAAGGCAAAGATAAAAATAATAGTAATTTGCTGGCTAAACTGGGTTCAGAGATTTATATCCTTATTGCATTAAACTCAAGGACTGCCCATTTAATTTTCAGAAGGGGTGGTGGACTGGAATAATTTACAAATTTCCAGCCCTCAAAATAGCTAGAAAAATTTCTCACTCTGATTTATGGACAAAAACTAGATTATATCCATTAGATTAATTGAAAATTATAAATTATCCAGAGGTAATAGAAAAATAAATCCTGGGTTGAAAGAAAAGCAATGGTGCCTACCTACTGCCAAAATAAATGTTTTGTCCTTTAGCAGGCAATTTCTAGTTTTCCACAGAAATAGTTATGACTTAGTATGTGTCATGTATCAGTTTATATGAAGCTAGAATTCTCCTCATATTCACAAATAGGTTCATGTAAGAGTTCTTTGGAACCAAAATTTGTGTCATATTGGAACTTATGGATAGTTATTTTCAAACATAAATCTTCAAAAAAGCAGCATGTCTGCATGCTCTTCCCTTTTATGTATTATTAACCCGATACTGCTAATAGCAACTTGCACAGAAAATGCATGAACATTGCACGACAAATGTGGCTTAGATGCACATACTCAAAGCCCACAAAATTTCACATCACATGGGATAATGGTAAAAGCACGTAGAATAACCCTCACAAAGTCCACAATTTTGAATTTTTAAGATAGTGCCAAAACCGTGATATGTGGTGATACTGTGTGTGATTTAGATTTTTAAAGTAGCTTTAACAATTTTATTCATATCGCTACGATGTCTCCAGTGTGGCAGTTTATAGCAATGTCTAGCACGAAGGGTAACGTGCCGCAGACATGTAGCATCATGTCCCACCCAGTCACATTATCCGGACACCAGTATCATTTTTATAAGTCTTTGATTTGACTCTGCCGGGTTTCGAACCCTCAGCCTCCCGTATCTGAGGCGGACGCTCTAAGCCCTTAACCCACCTGATCGTTGTGAGATCTGCTGATCCCTCCAGGCTTCAAGTAATAAAAGGACCACACAGCATATTATATGCCCATCTCGCGCTCTTTTTCCTACCTACTACCTTGGTCTTAGAACTACAAATCTTCCATCTACATGATAAGGTGAGCAATTATACAAAATGTCATGACAATATATTAAGTGGCTAAAAAGGGAAAACCAAAATAAGGAAACAGGTCAGTGACTTCCCTGTTTTTGACCTTGTGTGTTATTATTAGCGATCAGTTAATCACAGGTATTTTTAGCACAGCCAGACACGTGACCTGGACAATTTCAAAATTGTATGTCGAATTCAAATTCTGGCAATTTGCTGTAGCTGAGGAAATACCTTACTGATATACAGAAATCTTTTATATTGGCTGACTTAGCGATCTGTAATTAAATTCTTGTTGTAATAATAATAATGAGTGATTCAGCGCTTACTAAGGAATCTCATAAATTTAATTAGCTCGACAACGACGAGATGCAATTAACAAATATATTCCAATACGTGATTCTGTCAAAAGGCAACTACAACAATGCCAGGAAGCTCAAGTGGAATTTACAGCGGGTACAGAACAGTAATTTAAACCAGTCACAAAAGCTATTAAAGATCTTCTTCCGTCCTTGGAACAAACGGCTAAATCGTCAGGAAAAACAGCAGAAAGACCCCCCCCCCCCCAAAAAAAAAAGGATTCTCCGAGAACTTCCAACTGAAATAGCGGCTGCTCAACCACAATTACAGCAAGAGATAGAGGGTTTCGATCAAGCCCGTACTGTAAGGGATCATGCTGCACCAGAATCAGAACCTATTAAAAAGCCAACCGGCCAAATTTACCGAATAAGTTCGTAAAAAACTTTGAGAAAACCCCATAACGGTTGCTGTAATAGGATATTCAGCTCGTGGTGACCTATTAAATCCATAGACCGCCGATGTTTGCGCCCCCCCCCCCCCCCGAAAAAAAGGACTCTTTTTCATGTTTTGAAAGTACCATGGTATAAATCAAATCAGTGGTGAATATAAGGATAAATTTGAAGAATTTGAGAAACAGGTCAAAGAAGCTAGAAAAACGCCATTACCTGGAGATATATTATCGCCAGAAAAATCACCATTCAGACCACCTCGAATTGAAGAAGAAGAAGCTACCGGAAGTGGCCTTGCCACTCGCGATCGACGTCGTGAAAAAACAAACCTCGCCAGTGATTCAAGATAAACTTTGTCTAAATAACATCCTCGCAGATGTTGATAGACTAGAAAATCTGACTGGAGGAAGACGATCCAACAATAATTCCCGAGAAATCATCAATGAAGCAGCCGCTATTTGTCAGTGTTTATTTACCGGTGGCGTCATGGACAGTAGCGTCTATTGGGCACTGATCGATGAAATTACCGACGATTACTACAGGAGTGATAAATTGATCGGCGATAAGAAAATAACGTGATTATACACAATGTCCAACGTGGATCTGAAAACGTCAGGGTGATAAATTCACGAATACCTGTCTATAGAGCGAAATACGAGGTTTATTCAGAAGGATAGCCCCAAAAGTTATCCCAATTGCAAAACAATTAGGCATGAATGCCATCGAAGTTGTTCGCGATAAGGGTATTGGCGCTGATGGTGATGTTGCTGTTAAAGCATTCTCGGCGATAAAATACAGATTCGCACGATTAGTACGACGAAAATCACAGAAGAATGCGAAGGATTCTAATAAAACTGCCCAGCACCGAAGTGATGCCAGCAAGTGTCAGTAAAATAACAAATCAAGCCGCATATGAGCTGTTGAAAGAATTAGCTGGTGGGCCATCTCTGACAAAACAAGCAACAGCTGATATAGAAAAATTATAACATCAAACCTAATAACGGGTAGTGGTTTGGCCCGTCGTCTTCGGTGATATTGAGCAGTGTTAGGAACATCGTTTAAGACAACAACGAATATAATAAGAATGTTCAAACGTGTATCTGATCCCGCATTTGACATGGATGCACCAGTACTCAAGGGTGAGTCTCTGCGTGATTATCAGTATTATTCTTACGAAGCACGAGAATCAAACCAACGTGGACAAATCGAACTAGAAGTCCAGGATACATCCAAGTATTTTCTACCCGCTGGGCCATTCATTGAAGTTCAGGGTAGACTTTTGAGAGATAACAATATTCCATACGCTGCAGGTGGCAAATGTGGATTCGTTAATAGTGGTATTATGGCGTTATTTAAAAGTGCCTTGTATATGACTGATAGTAGACAAATCGAAGTATGTCACAATGACGTCGATGTCGCTACGATGATACTCGATCTTCTAAGATATTCCGATGATTATTCAAGATCTGCTGGTATATCAATGATGTTTTCAAAGGATATTACTTACCATCCTAATCACATCGATCTAACAAAGAGCTGTAGCTAATGGTGATGTTGTGGTAACTGGAATGAGTGAAGAATTCAGCCTGGGATTTGCGGCACGACGATCTCAAATTGATGCTCAAGGTAGATTCAGCTGTTTGATACCGCTGTCACATATGTCCGGATTCTGCAGACACATTAGGAAAGTTATCTTTGGGGCCAAACATACGGTTGAGTTAGTTCGAAAGTCCACTGACAATGATGTAATCTAGCGAGATAATGCTGCAGCTTCAGGTAAAGTAATATTAACAAAACTTGCGTTGTGGATGCCAACATTAACTCTATCAGTAACAGAAGTAGCGCGGTTGTTATCGTTCATGGATAGTGGTAGCAAGTCAACGTTGTCGAGGCTGACAATGATCACAGACTCGGTTGCAAGCACAGTAAGTTCATTTGCATGGCAGATAACATCTCAACATGGAACTTTAGCACCACGACATATATTCGTTGCGTTTCAAGGTAACAAAAGATTAGAAAATCAAGAAAGAAACCCAATGGTGTTTGATAGAATAGCAGTGTGTACGATTTCATTTAAGAATAAACGGACATCATGAACCATCTGAAGACACAATACCTAGTTTCCAACAAAACAATGTAGTCTGATGAGATTCATGGGGCGTGATTAGAATGTTAATTCAGGTCTGCAGATATCTCAGCGTGATATCTCAACGCTGTATCCAATTTATTACTTTGAGTTGGAACATCTCGATCTTTTCAGACACGTGCGAGCTACAGTTAATGATATACCTGCTGGTCATGGTGGTTACAGAGCAATCGCTGTTATGTTGTCAGACAAAACAATGCTGCTCGAAGGGGTTGACGGACGAATGAGAGTTGTTGATGCACTCGTTGAAACATGTGTTTTCCAAACATGTAATTAGACCATTCATGATGTTATAATGTCATACGATCACGTCAATACTACTCTGACACCCGGTCAGATTAAAAAGCTGTAATCGGCATCAAAGAAGAATTATGGGGCAAAAATATCTCGGAAATCAGCGGCTTTGCAAGGCCCAAATAAATTATCGTTGACGGAACGTCAGCTCAAACACTACAATGACGCCAATAAATAAAAGACTGTCGCACGGCTTGATATTTCTGATAGTGCGATCAGCGACACGGCAAAGACCGGAGGTATATTTCCGCTTCTAGAGGCGATACCAGCGCTCATTTCCGCTGCAGATGCTGAAAAAGCAGCTGCACTTGGTGCCGTTGTAACCGTTGCCGGCACGGCACTGAGAAAAGCACCCGGACATGGAATAAAGACATGAAAAAAGGGAGGGCTCTAAGATTACCAGGAACGTGGTAGGTCAAGGTCTGAGACTGCCGGGGACGCTTCGTTAAACCTCCCCATGTCCAATTTTGATTTACTTGATTTACTTCATGCTGCTCGACGATTAAACAGAAAAAGCTCCAGAGGTGTTTTCATGCGTGAACAGTTACCGGAAAAACGAAACGGTGTTGAAACTGGTATCATTAATCTCGATGGCCGTTCTGGTCCAGGTACTCACTGGGTTGCATAAGCAGTTGATCCACTTGGTGTTGTTTATTTCGATTCGTACGGACTGGCACCACGGAGAGAATTTTTATAGCATATCAGCGGATTATCTAGCAGAGTGCGAAGCACTCCAATCTGGTATTCAACACTACCAACACCTACATTAACGGATCCACCAATATGTGGTCCAGAAGTACATGCTGTACATAATGCCGTGTCAAGGTCATCAGCGTCGCCTTGTTAAGTCGTGCATGAGTATACCATCAGATGGCATCATTTTAAACAGGTTAATAGTTTATAATGATAAATATTTACAGAAGATCTGATATACATAAGTGTCCAGGTGACGTTGATTTATCTGTGTATGTGACGCGAGATGAACTTGCTGATCTTATTGGTTTCGCCGGGGTTGACCAAGATGAAGTTTTTGTTTCACAGGATCAGCAAGGACGGTTAAAGACGAGCAATATTAAGTGGGTCGATATTATCCTGCGAGTTTTAGGTCCGACCAACGATAACAGCGTGGTATGTACCTGCGACGGAAAAATCTCAAATTCGAATAGATCAATCGCAGCGACCCACCATGAGATCCTTGGACGTATTTCTCTATCCGGTGGTTTACTCATCATGACTGGAAATAGAATTGTTGGTTTGGAAGAAGCGAAATTAGCCGATGACCCTGCAGCGAAGAAGTACGTGGACAATATACAGAATAAAGTTAATACTATTCAACAAGAGCTAGGTAGAGTATCAGTTGTAGCTAATGGACTTAGCTGGAGACTGGACACTATGAGATTTGATGAAAAGATTATCGAGATAAATATTAAGATTACAGAGATAAACAATAAGATTGATAATCTGGATACTAGAATAAATGCAGTACGGAACGATTTAATTAGTAAGAGTATTTTTATACTTGATGAGTATGATATTACTGGCTTTGTCACCGATTCTGGTGTTAATATTGCGATTAGAGTTGGTGGCTAAAAGGAGATAATCAAGGGGTATTTTAGAATGACAGTATCATATATTGGTTATAAAAAGGTGGAGAATCTTGATATATTTTATGATAGAGTAGATGTACCTGGCATTGAAGTACAATTTAAGCTGGGGCGTTATGAGACGAGTATAGAATCCCCAGAAAACACCTTAATTGTCAAAGTTGGTAGGCGGGGAATAATTGAAATATTCAGCACCAAATAAATTTGCATAACATTTTGAGAAAAATTGTTCGTTTTTGCCGAGAAAAATTTATAATCAGATGATCGAGCCACACCGGGTCGTACACAACAGTCGATCTAAATAGGTTAATGGTTTATAATTGTATATATTTACGAAAGATCTGCTGCGCGTACGGGTTTCAGCGACATTGATTTGTCAGTGTATGCGACACGAGATGACCTTACTGATCTTTTGCGCCTCGCCGGGGTTGATCCGGATGAGGTTGTTGTTTTTCAGGATCAACCTGGTTGGTTAAAGACGAGCAATATCAATGTTATTTACCACTTGTGGAAAAATCAAAGACTCAAGCGTATCAATCGGAGGGACCATAGGAGAGATCTTTAAACGTGTTGCTAAAGCCGGCGATACAATGACTGGTGAATTTAGCATGAGCGGAAATAGAATTGCTAAATTGAGAGAACCAGAATCGGACGATGATGCTTCAACGAAGAAATACGTGGACAACAACGACATAGCGATAAGGACCTCGTTAATAATAATCAGTGATGGGTTGGCCATATTCAGAGCTGAATATAATAATCACATGACGGTGTTTACAAATTTTCGCAAAACCTAAATAGAGCCGTTAATGATTTTCCTTTTTGGAGTTCCAAATTTTGTTGACATCACGCTCGCTGGAATTCGCACACGACTAGATGACAGCGCCGAAAAATTCAACAAGATTACCGCCGGTGTTGTTTATATGACTTCATTCATCAACACGGCGTACAACGTAGCGTCTGGATCAGCAACATGGTCACAACAAAAGAGCTCCATCACAACATACCGCTGAAGTCACCGGGGTGAACAGGCTCTCGGTGTTTAGCGCTGCGCGATTTAGGATATTTATGGCATATCCACAGCGTCATTCCACCGATAGATTTTCCGGAAACATCTCAGTGATGATAAATCAAAATACCAAGGAAACATTCATATTGGATATAGAAGAGAAAACCCTAACAGCAGCGATGTATTGTTGGTATCTAGAATTCGTCGCGAAAACACCTCAATTGGTAACTTAGTATATAACGTAATGAATCACACGCAGTCCTTTCGGTACAATCAAGCACGTACGTGGAAGGCATCACTGGAAGAAACCATCGACGAGCACATAACAAAACCAAAAAAAAATTGTCATCGACATGTTGTATACGCGGTCTCCTCGCTGGTCGCTGAAACAACGACGTTTATCGGCACGTTATCAGCGACGTATGTGATACCGCCCATGGTTAGTATCGGTGTCTCTGTTGTTGTCGGGGTTGCTGGTATCCTTAATATCATCGCGAAAAAATATCTGATGTGCCGGTAACAAATTACATGAACACGCAGAAATAATGTCGCCGTCACGTATGCGTGTATAAATATATCATCGATACTGTCAGCAGGGTTAAACGACGGTGAAATATCAGACAATGAATTTGCTGCAATTAAGCAAACAAAGATAGTTCTAGAAAGTTATTTTCCATTAGGTAATGGTTGTTTTTAGAAAATGCTAATTTTTGACCTGAGGTCAAAAAGAGAATTTTATTATCTTGTGACTGAAGATTTTACCAGTCGTGCTTTAGCATCTAGCACTTTAAGTTGTATTATGTTGTAACCAGTTTGGTCTGACGTTTATTTTCTTCAAATTATTGAATTCAAGTTATTATTTTCTCTGGAAATACAAACGTGCTCTGATATAATTCTTGGATAAAGACATTCATTGGAATTTAGACTGAATTCAAACCTGGAATAATATTTCTGTGATTCAACAAGAGACTTGATGCATCAGTACTTTGTAGACTATAAGAGATACGTCATCGCCTTCAATTTTGGATCTCTTCTGGAGTTGAACAGAGTTTTCTTCAGGACTTTTTATTACTAGGACTTGTGTCTTTAATTCTTGGATTAGTTTTGGATTTAATTCGCAATACCGTAAGTTCTTTTTCTTATTTTGTTTCACTTTATATTCTAGGGAAATAAATTATTTGCTAAATTTTACAAAGCTTGTTGTCTTCATTCTTTTCTGTTACTTATTTTAAGAGCACATACTCGTAACACTTTCATTTCTGTTTACATCTTGTTGCATACTTGTAATGCGTGGCAAGGCTATATATTTCAGTTCATGCGATGCACCTTAAACTAATTATCTGTCGTGCAATGTAGCATACACTGATCATGATGCAACCATACAGAATACATCACAGTAAATATCTCGATTAGCTCCATGCGTCAATACATACAGTTATTTATATCGGACAATAGTGTTGGTGACCTGGAATTTTTAATAAGTGTTTAGTCCTCGTTATGCTTTCGTTTTCGGTATCAAATGTTATTTTTAAGCAATTGTTTATTTGTATGCTTTTTCTTGTTCGTCTCATATTGTCTTCTCTTAATTTCCTAAACGAATGCCAGTGGTATTCCCTTTTTGTTGATGAAAGATAACTATTGTTACAGGGATTATAGACACGATGAAAGGAATTCATTTTGTGTTGTCAGTTCATCGACATATTATACACAGATATTAAATGAAATAAGTACATTTCAAAATAGACTTTAAACTGCTTAATTAATTTTGGCTGGCGATTTCGTCCTGGTATTAAAAAATCCAGCTCACCAACACTTCAGTCCAGTTAAAACATCTTCATCAGCACATCTCTATCAAATTTACAGAACTCAAACTATCTTGCTAAATTACTTTAGGATAACAGCATCCATTCAGTCCATCGTCAGACATGCATTAGTACTTTGCCAGTTTACATGTATTCTCGACAGGGAGCGAAAGGATGTCTGCAAACAACTTGCTGAATTCTTAGATGTAAAGCATTTCGTAACAACCAATTTAATACAGTTGTTTACTCCGTTACAATTCACAATAGCAGAGTATATCTTTGAGAATAAACATTGACAAGAATAAGTAATGACCGCTGTTGCTGTTAACATCGCACGCTTTACTCGTGCACCAAATGAAAGTATTCACAGTAGTCGTGTCTTACTGTGCCCTCGTTTAATAACATCACTCTTCCTGCACGCTTCGAAAATTTCTCAAAATTCCGGACAGTGTTCATCAGTATTGTTGAGTATGTCACTACATATCTATGTATGGTATGTATGGTATGTATGGTATGTATGGTATGTTATGTATGTATGTATGTTATGTTATGTTATGTTATGTTATGTTATGTTATGTTATGTTATGTTATGTTTGTATGTTTGTATGTATGTATGTATCTATCTATCTATCTATATATCTATATATCTATCTATATCTATATCTATATCTATATATATATATATATATATATATATATATATATATATATATATATATATATATATATATATATATATATATATATATATATATTGTTACGACCCTGTAGTTAAATTACATATGTGTTAAAATTTAAATTCTTCTAATTCTTTGTTTCATTTTTATTTCATTTTTGCATCATTAAATGTAGTTGTTATTTTTATGATGATTATGTTTGCATGGGTCTAATAGTTTGTTAGAAACATCGTATTTATTTAAAACGTAAATGTGACTCGTGTAAGCACGATTTTTGTATGATAGTATGTCGTTGCAAGTAAACAGTCGGGAAAAGCTGTGTAAATGATTGGCTGTGACTACGTCATTACTAATTATACTTGTTTACGCTTTTGTAATGCCCAGGTGTGATTTCGAAATCACACGTGTGCTTCGTGCATGTGTACATGAAATGACGTATTAGCTTGTTTTAAATGCTCAGTTACCTGTAAGAAATTTTCAGTCGTAGTCAGTCATAGTTGAGAGTCACATCATAACATCTTGTAGAGTTTCTAATACCTTAAGGAAAAGAGTATTCCTGTGCTGGAAAGTGTTGTTCGTTCGTACGAGGAACAACATGTGTATTGTTAGTGGTGGTAGCTGTACTTCATCTACTTTCTAAATAATAATTGGTTTCCCTGGAGAACAACACTACTGGCTTTGGACAAAGACATTTGATGAAATTATTTCTAAATTGGAGCAGAACAATACAAATTGTGATTCACAGTGAAAATTCTGGACATTTTGTGTTAGCCTTCGTCTGACGTCATCATCCGCCATCTTGGAACGGAACTGAGATTCAGACTATATCAAATTAGAACTGTTATTCAAAGGACTTATGTGTTTTCACAACTTTAGAACAAATTTTTGGATCTTCTTCGTAAATCGTAAGTCTTGTTTCATCTATTTACCTTTTCACCGTGTTCTCTAGGGAAATAAATTATTTTTGTTAAAATTTACAAAGCTTGTTGTAGTCACTCTTTCTGTCTGTTACTTTGAACGAGCCGATACGTAACATAAAGAAATTGGGGGCTCGTACAGGATATAGGAAATTGGCTGATATATGAACTTGGCTAAAAATTGAAATTTAAATTCCCTAGTTTATTTTATTTGAACTCTTAGTGAAAACAACAGGCTTTCTTTCACAATGTCAAAAGTGGAGAGTTTTCTTTGTAGTCCAACTCAAGAACAGTTGGATAGTTTGAAAAAGGATGAGTTGCTTGAACTTGCCAGAAAGTACGATCTTTCTGAAGCAAAAGCTTCCTTGACAAAACAAGAAATAAAAAATATTTTAATTAAACATTTGGTAGGGAAGGGTATTTTTGACAAAAGTGTTTTAGAGTCTGTAAGTCTATGACAGACTCTGACAGTAAGAAAATAGAACTAAAAATGAAAAAGATGGAAATAGAGTTAAGGAGGCTCGAGCTTCAGAGTCAAAAAGAAGAAAGACAAATAGAATTATAGAAAGAACAAATTGAATTACAAAAAGAACAAATGAGATTACAATCTGAAAGGGAGGAGAAAGATAGACAGGAAAAAGAAAAGGACAAAGAAAGACAAATAGAAGAAAGAGAAAAAGAAAGACAAATAGAAGGGAAAAAGAAAGACAAATATAAGAAAGGGAAAAAGAAAGGCAAATGGAATTACAAAAGGAACAAATGCAATTTGAAGAAAGGGAGAGAGAGACAGATGCAAAAAGAGAAGAATGAAAAAGATAAAGAATTTCAAATTAGAATGAAAGAATTTGAGCTGGCAAGTAGCAGGCACGATTCCACTTCTCGAGCAAATTCAAATTTTAACATTTTAGGAAATATCAAGTTAGTTCCCCCTTTTAGTGAAAAGGAAGTAGACAAATATTTTATTCTTTTTGAAAAAGTTGCTGAGAATTCGAAATGGCCAAGAGAGTTTTGGACTCAATTATTGCAGAGTGTACTTTATGGCAAAGCCAGAGATATCTATATATCCCTGTCAGTACAACAAAGTTCTGATTACGATTTGGTTAAAGAATGCATCTTGAAGGGTTATGCATTAGTCCCTGAGGCTTATCGGCAAAAGTTCAGAAACTATAGGAAAGATGCTAGACAAACTTATATTGAATTTACTAGAGAAAAAGAACAGTTATTCAAAAGATTGTGCTTAGCCAAGAAAATCGAACATGATTTTGAAAGTCTTGAATAATTAGTATTACTTGAAGAGTTCAAGAACTGTGTCCATAGTGACATTAAGAATCATCTCGAAGAGATTAAGTTTGAAACCTTGGAAAAAGCTGCTATTGCTGCTGATGAGTATTCCTTAACTCATAAAGTTCCTGCTGTAAGGAAATCTTCCACTCAGCAGAAGTCTACTGATAGAAAGGTGTTTCAACCAAATACGACTCAGTAAAACTCAATCTGGCACAAATTCTAAAAATCAAGCCTCTGAGAGACTTGATTCAAAATCCTTGTCTGTTCCTACGTGTACCTATTGTAAGAAAAAAGGACACGTCATTTCTGATTGCTTCAAATTGAAATATAGGCATCAGAATCAAGATTCAAGATAGACCTACCCCAAATGCTCTTATTTCTAAGAGGTCAAGGTCACGGTCATGTATTGAAAACTATACATTTTTTGGGTTTGAAAAACCTCAGTCTGATTGTGTTTTGGAGAATTTTGAACCATTCATGTCGAAGGGTTCTATATCACTCTTGGGTGATTTGGCCAATCCTATCCCTATTAAAATTGAGGGATACAGGAGTTTCTCAGTCTTTTAGTTTCAGGTATTTTGCCTTCTTCTGAGAAGACCTGTTCTAATGAGTGTTCTCATTCAGGGAGTAGAGTGCGGCTTTGTTAATATTCCTCTCCATTCTGTAAATTTGTCATCAGACTTAGTTTCAGGACCTGTGACAGTCGGTGTAGTGTCTACTTTACCCGTCGAGGGCATTCATTTGTTGCTAGGCAATGACTGAGCTGGAGACAAGGTTGTGGTTAATCCACTTGTAACTGACAAGCCTTCTTAAGATCAGAAAGTTGATCCTGTTGAAAAAGAAATCCCTGATTTATTCCCAGCTTGTGCAGTTACCAGAGCTATGTCAAAGAAAGTTCTTGAGAATGATTTTGATAAGGAATGTATTCCTTTAGCTGACACATGTATTGGTCAGGCTTTTGATGAGGTCACTTTCACTTCTAATTTGGATCAGTCAAAAGGTATTGATCATAGTGATCCTCTTTTGAATACTCATTCTCTTTTATCTGATCAGGGTGATAAACGACAATCACTTGTCGTCGAACAGGAGAAAGACCCTGAGATCTCTTGTTTGTTTCAGCGGTCCGTTAGTGAAACTGAAGCAACTGAAGTACCTGTCTGTTACTTCATTAAAAATGGAGTTCTTATGAGAAAATGAAGACCTCCCGAGATACCTGCTAGTAACGAATGGTCAGTAAAATATCAGATTGTGGTTCCGAAACCTTACAGACAGGAAGTACTTAGTTTGGCCCATGAAACTCCCATGGCTGGTCATTTAGGGATAAATAAAACGTATCACAAGATCTTGACTCACTTCTATTGGCCAAAAATCAAAAATGATGTGTGCAAGTTTTGTAGATCTTGTCATACTTGTCAAATTGTGGGAAAACCAAATCAAAAGATACCTAAAGCTCATTTGCAACAAATTCCTGCATTTGACGAACCATTCAGTAGAATTATGGTAGATTGTGTTAATTCCTTACCAAAGACCAAGTCAGGCAACCAATATTTGTTGACCATAATGTGTGCGTCAACAAGATTCCCAGAGGCAATTCCTTTGAGGAATATTAAAACCAAAAATATAGTAAAGGCTTTGATAAAGTTTTTTTACTCAGTTTGGCCTTCCCAAATTTGTCCAATCGGATCAAGGGTCAAAATTCATGTCTGGAATTTTCCAGCAAGCCATGCATGAATTGGGCATTCAACAGTTCAAATCATCTGCCTATCATCCTGAGAGCAAAGGGGCTTTGGAGCGATTTCATAAAACTCTCTATGGTATGGGTATGGGTATGGGTATGGGTATGGGTATGGGTATGGGTATGGTATGGGTATGGTATGGATTTCAAGGTTTTAATCCAGCCCAAATTCCTTTTCTTTCTCAATCCACATTTCTACGTTTTTTGGCCCTTATGCATGAGAGGCTTGAGGGGAACAGAAATCAGAAGGGATTGTGATTCAAATGTGTACCACATTAGATTCATTTAGAAAACGAGGATTATTAATACTTTTTATCGTTATTTTCATACGTCACTAACGATAGTAGTATAGTGGGGCACTATAGGGACAATGGGAAAATACGTTATGGGACCCTACTTTGTACGATGGGGACAAGATTTTTCCGAAAAAATGGCACACCCTGGGGCGATATAGGGACAATGGGAATTTTGTACAGGAACAATAGGAATGGAACAGGTAGGGTGACGTCACGGTACTGGACACTTGCAATAATGTAGCAAGTGGCTGACCTGAATAAGCGCAGCTACTCTAGGTAGGGACAAATGCAATAGAGACAGAGACAATGATAAACACATAGATAACACATATATAGGCAATTGAATAGATATCTTTTCGAGGCATATGAAAGTGGCCCTGAAAAGGGCCTTTGTCTTCTTCTATTGTCTCCACTTCTTCCACCACTTTCTCACTTTTTCAATGATTCCTTTTTACTTCTTCTTTTCTTCGTTTGGAATCCAGTCAGGATGTCCCATAGCTCTAAACTTTTCCTGCACCTTTATCCAGTTCTTGTTCAGTCTCTCAAACTCTTCTTTTCTCTTTGTTTTCTTTGTCCTTTCTTTCTTTTGTCCAGGTCTCTTTAATCTTCTTTACTTCTTCTTCTATCACGTTTTTCATCTTGTCTTCGGCTTTCTTTAACTGGTCTAAACCCCACTTGACAAAAGACCACTCTGTGCAATTAAATGTATCTTGCAAGAAGCTCCTCACTTGGATGACAAGATCTAGGGCTTCCTTCAATGTCCCCACTCTTACATACTTAGGCTTGATGAATCCTCTTAATTTTTCCACCTCCTCTTCTATCATTCCGGCCACCCGATCCCTGGCTACTTTGAGGCTATTGACTTGACTGGTCACAAAGTCTTCTGAGACTGGATAGCTCCATTTTTTTCAAGCCTTTCCACCAAGTAAGCTGCATCCATCATCCAGAAATAATTATGACTTGATTCATTAAACAAATTCATTTTTTCTTGAAGCTGTTGACTAGTCAACGCGGGTAGCCAGACTGACCAGCGCTCTGCTTTATATCCGTGGATTACGGAAGTGAAGGAAAACATCCCTTACACTAAGTTCACATATTATATACTATCCACACAAACTAACGGGAACGCATAAAACACACCATATCTACTGTCAACACAAACGAACGAGAATGCATAAAACACACCATACCTACTATCCACACAAACGGACGCGAACGCATAAAACATAAAGTATGCTATCCACACAGACGGGAAGAGAAGACAAAACACACCACACCTACTATCCACACAAACGGACGAGAATGCATAAAACATACTACTATCCACACAAATGAACGAGAATGCACAAAACTCACCATATTTACTATCCACACAAACGAAGGCGAATGCATAAAACAAACCGTATCTATTATCCACACAAACGAACGTGAACGCATAAAACACACACACACACACACACACACATCAGTAAAGAAGTGAGTGTTTATAGTCACACTACTTCACATTCACACAAATTGGCAACTTGAATAGTCTCTTTCCTAGAGATCTGGTTAACCTTGAGAAAGGGTGTTATTTTAGAACTTCAGATGCACCCGTTTAGTGAAGACATCTCCCAGGCCGTGCCCCACGCACGCATCGTCGGCTCCAGTCACTCTCCCAACTAATGCGTATGATTCCGAGCGCAGACGGGGCTTGAGTGGCCTCATCATACCAGTTTTCACTTTGAGGGATAGTGAAGACTTGTTCCCTCTGTCTTTTCCTATGCCAGACCTGGGAATGATTAGGTCTCTGTGGCTCCCACTCTTGCCGCTGTCTCTCCAATTCCTCCAATCCTTCCTGCTCCCAGTTTTCTGTCTGGGGGACAGCGGCTCTTGGTACTGGTGGTACTGGTGGCAAAGGCTGTGGGAGTCTTTGTTGTGGAAGTGGTTGTTGTTGAGGCGTTGATGTCCTCACTTCAGGTTTGACCTCACACACAGGTCTTAGCATGAGGTGAGGCAGGATACCTCGCTTCTTTCCTTCTCCTCTTCTTTCTTTCTCTTCTCTTCCTCCTCCTCTATCCTGGCTTCTTCTGCAACGGCCTCTATGGCCAGCTCATCCAGGAGGCGTCTGGCATACTCCAGATGCATTTGGAGTTCTAAAAATTTTGCGATTCTGCTACTCATGTTCAGTGTTGAAACGTCAACGTGCGTAGCCAGACTGACGATCGCGTCGATTTATATACTTGAAGCACGGACGTGAAGGTAAACATCCCCTGACAGACTGACTGAGAAGGATTAAAGTCGCCTATGCTAACTAAGAGCTTTTGCGACTCCTTAATGCTCAATTGTTGAGCTTTTTAATTGGTCTGTGTTTCAGGAATGATGCCGCAAAAACACAACTTTTATGTATGATAGTCGTACATTTTAATTGCATGTCAGGAGATGGAAAGGAGGAAGGGGACCCGGCGGGGGACGCCAACCTCTTATGCCGTGTGCGCTCCAAAGGGCCCGGACCAACGTGATTGTATGTCAAATTCTGTCCAGTTGTGCTAGTGGACGTTCCCTGTCCCCAATATTGTGTGGGCCACCTGTGCAATTGATCTAAGTTTCTTAGTTCAAGATTGCCTATTTTATCCTTGTGTAGTTGGAATTTTGTGTACTAAGCGTACTTTTAATGGCGAAAATACACCAATCAGCCGGGTGTCAGCTACCCTGTTGTTTGTTTTTTTTTTTGTTGTTGTTGTTTTTTTGTTTTGTTTTGTTTTGGGGTTTTTTTTGGGGGGGGTCACGCATTGTTAGTATTAGTAGTTGTTTTTGATGGCAGAGGGACTAAAGGATCAGGGTAGTTTTGTACGATGGTGTTATCGAATGAGGCCTTCTATTGCCAATGGAAGTGCCTCCCTTGTATATAAAAGTAGGGGGTGAGAGTAGAGATGGGGGTGGGGTGGGGGGAAGGGGATTCTTGGTGGAAAATCTGTGGGCAACACAGGCTTGTTGTTTCCGGGATTCTACCCAAGTGTTGCTAGTATATTTTCCCTAGCACCTGTTTTAGGCCCCTTGTGTTAGTAAAGGTGAGGGTGGAATAAGAGGAAAGTGAAGAGTGGGCTTATAGTGGAAAGTCTTTGTTCAACATAGGCTTGTTGTACGCAGGATTCCACCCAGGTGTTCGCTAGTCTGTTTTCCCTAGCGCCTGTTTTGGGCCCTATTTCTTAGTGAGGGGGTTAGTAGAGGATGGGTGGAAAGGAGAGTTTTTGTCCGGAAGTGTTGAGCCAGTGCTTGCTCGAGGAGATGGGCCAGTGCTTGCCCAGGTTTGTGCCAATTCCTGAACGGGAAGGTGGGAGAGTGCTTGCCCAGGGGAGGGTACGGATTTGAGCCAGTGCTTGCTCTTGTGTGGGCGAGAGCTTGCCCATGGGATGGACTGGGGTTTGGTTTTTAAGTTTTTGATTTGGAGGGCTAGTGCTTGCCCTGTGGAGGTACTGGTCCTTCCTGATTCTGTTCTTCCGGTGTTGGAGGGTTAGTGCTTGCCCTGTGGCAAACGATCGCCTTCCTTCGTTTTTCTTGACGTGGTCTAAAGTGATGCCTTCCTGCTCCCAGTATTTCTCTTTGAATTTCTTTTGGCCTTCGGGAGTGTGGCACCAGGAATGATAGCCGCTGGCTTCTTGTTTCAGTTTTAAAAAGGCATTCACGTAGTCAGCGAAACTGCCTTTTTGAGTCTCGTCGCTCTTGTAGTATTTTGTTGTCTTGGGAAAATGGGAAACTTCGTACACTTCTAACAGTTGGTATCCCAGGTCCAGAGCTTTGAACAATTCCACGCCGACCCACGTTCCTGTCAAGGCGCGTTCTTCCTGCCTGTGCTGACAAGGTCGGTCTTGGTTGCACGTTTCGGCACAAGTGCGACACAAGGGAAACATCAGTTTTCCTTGGCAGTGATGTGGCAAAACGGGATGGTACAAGTTCGTGGGAAGCAAGACTTTACACTTGATCAATCCTTCGTTTTGTCAAATGTTGTCCAGGTCGATGTGTTCTGTCAGCAATTGCGGGTGCCCTGCGGAAAAGTGACAATATTTGCACACGTACGGATACGGAGAACACACGTCCAAATATTAGATGTCCTCTCCTTTCTTCTCGTCGGCTTGGTACAGCAAACAGGTGGCATTTGTCCGTCCTCCGTACAAACTGTCCCGCGGGTTCAGTGGGTCCACCAGCTTGTAACTGTCCACGATGCGCTTAAACTCGGGATCAGTTTTCAAACGGTGATCGTACTCATGTTCCCACATTTCTACCACTTGGCATCCTTGCTCTTCTAACTTAAGCGCTGCTGACAAGTTGCCTGGTACAAGTCTTCCATGGTCCGTTGTAAAAACTGTTTTGTCATGTTACGTTGATGGTAGCAGATGGGACATCCGTGAAATAAGCACCCGTTAAACTTGTACACGATCTTGGGGTTTTCTAAGTCTCAGCGATCCACCGAATACCTTCCGATGGTTTTTTTCGCCTCCTCCATCGCGGTCATGCTGGATCCATTTGTCTTCCTTGTCGCGCAAGTAATGTAACCAGCGTAGGGCGTTGACCGAGTATTGACGTTTGACAAAATTGGTCGTTTGAGGACTGATGACAGCCAGGGTCTTTTCGGGCATGAATCGTTGGCGGTACAATAAGGAACGCGCTTTGGCAGTGGTGCAGGCTTCTTTCAAAGGATCAATCCCTCCGTGCTCCATGAACAGTTCTCGAAATTTTCCACAGCAACGCCGTAAAATGTCCACGTCGGAACGACAATATTTTAACATTTCTTCCTGAAAGTCGAAGAAGTCCGAGGCGTGAGTGTGGTACCATGCTTAGAAAGCTTCTCGTTGTTCGGTACGCATGTTGTCGGGGTCGTAGTAGTGAGCCTCGAACAAATGAGATAGAACGGCGTGTTGATTGTCTTCGGTATTGAAAAAGTGCGGAAAATAGCCTTTGGCCATTTCTGTCATTCAAACGTTTTAGGCATGCGACTCAAAGGCATAGCCAAGTAACTCATCGAATCTTTAAACTGCACTTGTCCCACTTGCATGGAAATGATTTTGGCTTCGTTCAAAGTCACTTTAGGACGTTCGGTACTTTGTTCCGTATAGTATCTCAAAAGAAACTGTCCATTGTATCATTGTGAGCCATCACCGCAGCATAGCGATGACAATCTCCGTAACGTTCGATGTCTTCTTGGCTCCACGTCTCGTCGATAGGGTTCAAGGTCCATTAGGCGAAATCGGGCAGCGTGTTTGGTCCCCGAAAGATTTTTTCACGTCCTCCAGGAATCTTGCTACAGTGAGGGCAGTGAGTAAAGATAGGCTCTTGGATGCACTTCTCGCAGCTCGGTGAGCCACGCAGAAATTAGAAATGTGAATGCCAGTCTCTTGCATGCATTCGAAATCGAAAAAGATGAAATTGCCTTTCTTCTGGTCATTATCTTCTTCTTCTTCTTCATGTTTGGAATGGTATTTTTGAATGTAGCATTGGTGTTCCAAGTCCACGATTTGGTGACAAATGTGACATCGCTTCTTTCCTGAACATACGTGCGCCTTGGCATTATTGGTACGTATGCCTTGTCCACAAGTAGGGCACAATCTCAGGAGTTGACAAGCACATTTCTGCTGTGAACCTTGCGTCTTCAAATGTTGTTGGTAACATGCAGGGCTGACAAACGTGCGGTGACCAGCTATGCAATGCACTCGTTCTTGTCCTTCGTCCAGACAGGGCTTAGAGGCTAAACATCCTGAGCATTTCGATCCACAATGCTTGTGTTGCTCTTGACTGTTATAGCCATAGTCACATTTCTCACAGTAATAACTGTATCCCAGAAAGGCAGTGATACTGGTAATGGCATCTAAATGTTCATCGTGATGATAGACCTGAATGTATTTTTCGTCTTTGAAATATTTGCCTCGAAACAACAGAGGTCTGCGCACTTCTTGAGGGTGCACTTTCAAGGTGTAGCGTTGAGCCAAGACGTCTTTCAACTTTTGCATTTCGGGAATGCCACAAGCGGAGTCTTTGGATATCCCCGCTTGCTGTAGTAGGAGTTCTGCTTCTCTTTGTTGTTTGGCTCGGCTAGATTTTAGAATAGTTTGCCAGTCTCTTTTCCATTCTTCCGTATCGTTCTTGTCGGCATACGCTCGTCCAACCACGATGGCACGGGCTAAACACATCTGGTCTTGAGTGTTGTTAATTCGAACGACGCTGCGCTTGATACTGCGAAGGTCGTCTACCAAGAACACCTTTTTGCGTCCAGTCCCTTGGGGAAGAGAAACGTGGGTCATGAACAGTGTCGCTTTTCCATCGGTGATGTGAAACTTGTTGTTGGATTGTTGCACGTGTTGAATCTTGTCCATGACTTTGGAAGGTGTCAATTCTTCCGGACTGCTAAACTCGATCCAAAACGGGGGACTTCAAATTGTCGTGAGGAATGGAAAGTCTCAAACGATCGTCTTCTTTGGATTCACACTGCTATTTCAGTGTGGTTAACAAAGAATTCCACACATTGGTGATGAACCCTTCTGCTTTCTCTAGCGGTACGTCTGACTTGAAATCTTTAAACTTCACCGTGTACGTGTAGGCTGTAGTTCTAAATTTTCTAGAGGAGCGTTTTTCCGTCTCTCGAATGTGGTAAAACTTTTCATGGTTTACTGGTGGTGATGGTAGGCTCTGGTTGGGTGTAAACTCTGGGTCTGGATTCCGGCTCACTCATCTCGTCTTCAAAGTCGCCGGCTTGAATTTGAGCCAAGACTTCAGCTACTGTGCGAGGCGATAAATCACGTTTCTGCCTCTTACTTTCTTCTCCTTTCTTCACGAAATAATGCGATTGTTTCATCTTGACTGCAAAGTCAAATGACTACATTTGAAACGCTGTGGACCACTATATATCCATGTCAGGCTCAGTGTATATATAGAGGGCTGGTGCCGTCTCTCTGTATTCATTTCGCTCTCAAGCCGACCAGCACGATGGAAGAACCCACACAGATCGAACTTCTGATTAGAGCTTTGCGAGGTGTGATACGAAAGTTTTCTTCAGACAAGCCAACGGACTACTCCCCCTCATTTTGAGATAAAAGTCAAGATACTTGCTATATCTGTCAGAAGAAAGGGCATTGGGCTACAGAATGTCCAGACCGTCAAAAAAGCAAGACCAGTGTCAAAAGAGACAAAAGTCAAGATACCTGTTATCATTGTCAAGAGAAAGGACATTGGTCTTCAGACTGCCCTAAGAAACAACAGGAGGAGTAGGAGGAGGAGGAGGAAGAAGAGGTGCCCTCTGCAAAGGAAGACCCCCGACACGTTGAGAAAGAGAGGACAGAAAAGAAAAGAAGACGAGAAAATAGTGACGAAGAAGAGGAGGAAAAAACTGTGAAGTGAAGAAATTCAAAAAGCAGAGAGAGTGAAAGAACAAAAGAGACAGAAGAGGTCTATGAACTTTTTTTTTAAAAGTGTTGTGTTGTGTTGTGACATTGAATTGTAAATATTTATACCAGAATAGACCAGACTGAAAAACGTAAGTGTCTCTTGGTTTTTGATTGTTTAGAATAATAAGGACCTACACTCACGCACTCACACACGTACTTCAGAGGGTTAATAAAAAATTAACGGGATTTTGAGTTTTAATTGAGTGAGGCAAAATGAATATTATCTCTTTTCGGAAGAAGTGAGTGGCTCTGAAAAGGGCCTTTGTGTGTTTGTTTTTTTTTTAAAAAACCAACAAACTCAGGAACGAGAAGCAATCAGCTTTAACTGCCTTAAGCCTTTGACACGGCCAAAGCCTACTTCTGGACTTGCTCCCGTCAATGATTTGGTAGAAATCACTAGCGGTGGTATCCCCGGTGTACTAACAGGGTTAGACTGTTTGGCTCGGGAAGGTCTTTTTCTCTTGGGTCGTAATAAAGAAGTCTGATACATTTGTTTGAGACTTCTTAACTCTGCCTATATGTTCAAGAGTACCGTTACCGTTTGACTTTTACTATCCTCCTTCTCTCCTAGACCTTGTTTCTTCTCTACTGCTTCTTCTTCTTCCTGTTGTTTCCTTCTTGCCTCCTCTTCTCGCTGTTGCTGTTCAAGGAGAAATGCTTGTTCTGCCTCTTTCTGCTGTTGTAAAAATTTCTCCAATTCTTCTTTCTGTCTCTGTTTAAAATCCTCGACCTGTGGAAAAGAAGGAGAAGGTGGCGAAGGTACTGTTACCGGAACAAATTCTTGCGAAGAGAGAAAATTTACTAAATCCCAGTTGAAATCGGTCCCTTCTGGAAGTAGCGCTGTGTTAACTTTGGTAGCCACTGCAATGCCATCGCTTTTCGTCTCCAAAGCTGGTGCACCCCAATTCATCGTCTCCTTAGTTTCAGTCATGTTTCACAAAACAATGTTGCATTGATTCACTGCGCACAGATGCTAGCGCACCTATATAGGGAATGTGACGTCACAGGTAGCTCTCTTCGGATTGGAAGACAGACTCCGCCAAGTGACTGAATTTTGTAACGCGTGTTGCGATTGGTGAACAATCTCAATTCGTTTCGATCCGGTCTTCCACTATAAATAAACGCAGTTCACTTCATTCCTTTCACTGTTCTCGTCACAAGATGTGGACCAACGTTGAATCCTCTACTTTTGTATCGTGGTTGTTTTTCCGTACGGACTTACCCATGAATGTTAAATCAAAATGGACCATTATCAGGATCACCGAGACGACTGTTTGGAAAAGAAGATGCTATGTCTGAAGCGAGTCCTCATTTATGGACCAGAGGTTAGACGAAGTTTGAGAAAGAGAAGATCAGTGTAATGCCCTCTATGTTAACGAACTGGTGTTAACATAAAACCAAAGGCCCTTTTCAGGGCCACTTTAATATGCCTTGAAAAGATATTTATTCAATTGCCTATATATGTATTATCTATGTGTCTATCTATGTCTCCGTCTCTATTGTATTTGTCTCTACCTAGAGTAGCTGCGCTTATTCAGGTCAGCCACTTGCTACATTATTGCAAGTGTCCAGTACCGTGACGTCACCCTACCTGTTCCATTCCTATTGTTCCTGTACAAAATTCCCATTGTCCCTATATCGCCCCAGGGTGTACCATTTTTTCGGAAAAATCTTGTCCTCATAGTACAAAGTAGGGTCCCGTAATGTATTTTCCCATTGTCCCTATAGTGCCCCACTATACTACTAACGATTAATGTGTGGAAATTCGTCATTGATCTAGAATTAACTGCAGACGGTCGCTAGAATGTTTTTATATATGCGTATTATTGCGCCATGGGCGGATCACAATTTGATATACCAATAGTATTGGTATATAAAATTGCTTGATAAAAACGTTTTAAATGCCATGTTATTTTTAATGTATATATATATATATATATATATATATATATATATATATATATATATATATATATATATATATATATATATATATATACGGCGGGGTATAGGTGGAGGTTTCCGTGTGCATAATTCATTTTTATATATCTATGTATTCACTTTTTGCATATATAAAACGTGTGTTATAAAATTCAAAGATAACAAGACTGGGCGTCTCTTGCAATGAAACTATAAGGGTGCCACTGAATATTTAATAGTAAAGTGACACACAATTTCAGTCAATGACAATTTGCTCCATTTATGAAATCACGTCGAAAGCTATTTTAAATATGTTCATGCTGAAAGGCACTTCTTGTTTAGATTTTCTTATGTGACAGTTTTTATGTATCTACTCATTGCTATGTAAATGTACAGTGTTGCCTTCTTTTGGCGTATCTTATAATTTGTTCATCCGGATGGACTGGGTGGGTGGGGGTGAAGAGGATGGATGAAATAAGTCTAAATTTGGAAATACAGCGTACAGTAAAGAATAGGTATATCTAAATGGAAAAAGGAACTAGTTCACGAGGTGATACACTGTTAAAGGAGATGCCACTTGATGCCACATTCATCGCTATTGTGGTGTCTTACATTTGTGCCACACTGATACATTTTAATGCCTTATTATCATGTCAAAGTAGCGTTTTCCAGGTCTCCTTTGAATAATTCGCAATAGTTTAAGAATAATACTATAGTCCAATAATCAATTTCCGTTACCACTGAATAATCCAAAGAAATGTTTCTCCTCTTAAATAATATCTAAATATATAAAATACGTCTACAGACTTGATATTACAACAGAGCATAAGTAATAAGAATGACTCCAAAATGGGAGTCACCTTTAAGAGTCTATTACGACTATATATCGCAATATACCCCACGTGACAGATCTTATTACTAAATATAATATTTAAAAATACCTATTGATGTCACCGAATCCATTCAATTGAAATTAGCGTAATGCTTCTAAGATACTGTCTGACCGACGTGTCCAGTGGCAAAAACTTCGAATATCGTAAATATACTTACTAATATTTCTATTATTAGTAACTGTCAAGACGTACGAAAACATCTATTTATAGATCCTATGGAATTTACGTTCTTTAACATCTTAAAATAGCCCCTATGCCCGCATGCCAAATCCAGGTATAGGAAATCACTATATTTTATAATGATGAATAGAATTCACATGAATTAGACCAAATCAGGTAACAAGATTAACAAAATAAACCCCCAAAAACATGAATATACATAATAATATAAATTGGAGACAATATGTATATATTTGTTCACATATAATAATTATAATTATCATATTGATCATTTAAGGAAATCATGCATATTCAATATGTAATGAAAATGAACAATAAGCATTTAATGTATTTATTTCTCTCGTATTTTCTTAATACTAATTCGTGGACTGGGTAATAGCACTAGCCTATATGTAGTCCTACCATTGGAGAGGGCGGCGTGATTCACACGCTGCGCTTTTCAGGATGTTGTCAAAATACTTGAAGATGTATAGTACATATTCTAAACAAAATTAAATAGTCCTTTTATTTATTGCCAGAATTGCTGAATTTCATTGTAGAAATACGTATAAAATAGTGTGTACCTTCCTCACATGTTATTTTTCTTTTGGCTCTTCTGCGATATTAGTTCATCTACTAACTTCTTCCATTTTCAGCCTCGTTATTTTCGCGTGCCGTATAAAAAAACATTGCATCCTAATTTGGAAACCTAAACAGATTGTAATAAAGGGCATACATTGAATAGCATATCCAAATATGGTATACTAAACTTTATTTGTAAAATGATTTACAGAGAGAATCGCGCGTTATCTGTATTGGCGGACAAGGTGCGGTTAGTGCAACCATACTTTTATATTGTATCGTATATTGGTTTAATTTCTTCAGCATAATTACAACCTCCTTCAATGTAAGACACTACTTTGACAGTATATTTTCACTCAATAGTTCTTTTTGACTTTAACTATACTTTTTTTCCCCTCCATTACATTATATGGGATCAGTTTGTCGCCTCGAATGTTGAGGCTACGACATTGTATCTAGTAATTTCTCAGCTTGTCTTTGGAACGATTATAGATTGCACCATATGATCTCAAAAACGGTGCTCTGGGATGTACGATGTTTTCTTTACTGGTCTGCTCCTTTACAGCTCGCGCGCAAAGTTTCAGGGAAATAGGAATTGTTCAGTGGAATAGTGTGATGCGCCACTGACATCCATCCTGTCATCCAAACATATAGATAAACTTTAAGTCTATCATTCAGTTTGTTGGGGTGGGGTTGTGGGGGGGTTTGTGGGTTTAACGCTATTTATCATGTGATGGCGGCCAGTATATTTGTTCAACAAGAAGCCGAGAAAAACCAGGAAATAAACACGAACCCAAAGGAAGCTACTGGCAAGCTTTCTCACATACCCACACTGACAGAGTCTGAACGCGAATCCAAGCAGACAGGTGAGATGTGTGATTGATCTGTAACGGCGAGCGCCTTAGACTAATCAGCTACCCAAGTGATTAATATTTTTAAATGTAGACGGATGGACCAAAGTGGCTAAATCGAGAAATCTGTGCAACAATATTGAACAACTTACATAGCTCATGTACCCACCCTGAGTCACTTTATGCAGCTATAGGTGTCATTTTGGAGAATTTGATTACACATACCTTTAAATGGTATTTATTCACCTTATTTCGCTCCTTGTCCATCAAAATTCTATTGGAGATTTATGTATAAATTCAGAGAAATGCTTAACGGCAAATTTAGTGATAACGTACTTTGACATTTTTAGACAGTCAAGCGAGCGGGGTGATCCCGTTTAATCCGGTTTTTGTCGCGCGCTATGACGCAAGATGGAACGCGCCTACGATTGGGAAGAAGTTGTACTACAAATATAAGCAGAAACGCGACAATGTCGCCATTTATAAACAAAGCCTGGGAAAACACCAGCAGGAAAAATAAAGAGCACACAAATCCAATAAACTGGAGTCAGTTATCTATCTTAGTGTCACGGAATTGTATAAATCTCTCTATTTATTAAATACGTGTACTCGGGTTTCGTTTCTTGTGTACAACGATACCCGAGGGTAATTTATGTATATTGTACATTATTTCGAAACAGTGAGTTCGGTTCATCCTATGCAGCACGTGCAAAGTGCTTTCGATAGGAAAAACCGAATTCTTACAACGCACATACGATGTAGGCTACATCGTCTGTGTATAAATGCCTCACCGTAAGCCGATATTTCCACATTACGGAACGTCTTGTCATGTAAGCAATCTACTCAGTACAGGAGCTCCAAATGGAGAAATGATCACCAAAATGGAAAAAAAAATTGGAATTAAAATAATGAATCACCAGATGGCCACATATTGGGGATTTCCAAAAATCCTGACAGGAGTGAGAGTAATCACCATGACTGAAACGGAAGCCAGGAAGATCCCGGCAACCCTATATGTAATGGGGTTTAAACTCCAAACGTGGTACAAAGGATGCCAGTACCACAGAGCCTGTTATAAATGCGGAAACACGGGACATTTACAAAGGGACTGTCAAGGATTGAATGGAACAAATGGACCACAAAATAGCTATGCTGCTGTGGTAGCAGGAGAGAAAAGTCAGAATGCAACTCCTATGCCAGAAATGGAATTAGAACAAGAGAAAGAAATCCAAAAAGAAGGAAATGAGGGAAGCGAACCAAGGCAGATGGAAGCAGAAGGAAATACATCAGCAACCTCGTGCAATGCAACACAAAATACAACGGATGAATCTGGAAAATGGCTCGACGCGAACCAAACAAGTTCAACGGAGAAGAAAAGAGCGAAAGCCAGAGCGAGGAAAATCCAAAAACAAAAAGAACAAGAAACAAGAGGAAAACAGAAAGATGGGGAAAAGGAAATTTGCGGTGGAAAAGGAAATCAAACTATAGAAGAAACTATTATCATGGAGTCACCGCCAAAAGGAGGAATAGAAAAGGAATCAGTAACACCAATTTTGGTGCAAAAAAGGAAAAGGTCAGCATCAACTCCGAGAACCCCATCGGAGCCAGAAGTTGCAGAGATGATTAAGGAAGCGAGAGAGACACAAAGAGCTATATCGCTGAACCGAGAGCAACAGAGGGATCCTAAAAGGAGACCTCTAACATTACAAGAATATAAGGCAACGAGGATTGCTCACTAGAAAATTTTAAAATTCATATAAACAAAATTAACATTAACATAAAAACATAAAAACAATGAACCAATTACAGCCAAGCTGGAGGGATTAAACCTAAACATCTTGACTGTCAATATAAATGGATTTAAAAATAAAGAGAAGAAAATCATAGAATATGTCAAGTCATACGATATAATCTTTATTCAGGAAACACATGGTCTAACCGAGCACGAAGTGAAATTACTGGAAGAGCTGAACGCTTTAATAATCACAAACAACTATCCAGGCAAAAAAATAGCTGGAGTTGCAACAATAGTTCGGAAAGAGGCCAAAGGCTTAAACTTTGAAGAAATTAAAATAAATAATGAATTTAAAGGGAGATTAGTACATATTAAATTAGATAACTGGAACCTTTTTAATGTTTATGTGCCAACAGGGGGTATCTCACCAAATAAAACAAAATTTATAATAGAAATCACAAACTATATGCAGAAATTCAGGGAACCCTATATTATAGGAGGGGATTTTAACTGGGTTTTAAAAGAAGACAAATCTGAAAAACTGTCGGATTCGGATAAAGATCTAAGAAAATGGGCTAAAATTTTTATCACAACTAATAATTTGATACCTTTAGGTGGAAAAATAACAATATTAGGAAATATACCTATACATATCAGAATAACAAAGGGAGTAGATTAGATAAGTTTTACATTTCGGAAAATCAAATAGCAAAGGTTAAAAAATGCAATGTCAAAGATGAAAGAATAGCAGACCATAACTTGGTAGAATTAGAATTAAAATTCGGGAACAAAGTAAAATGGGGGTACGGTATTTGGAAAATGAATAACTTACATTTTAAGTAATAAAAACTATATAGAAACTGTTAGAATATTCATAAATAGACTAAAACAAATTGATAAGGGGGACATATTAACAGATTGGGAAAACTTTAAAAAAGAAATAAAAGATCTAACAAAATATTACAGTAAAATAGAAAAACAAAGAGAAATATGGATACATAAATGCTACACGGAAATACAGCAAAAGAACACGCCGTATACAACAGATGATAAACAAATAATTAAACTATGGGAAGAATTAGAAAGGAAAAAACTAAATAGTGTTAAATTAAGGGCGGGGAAATTTAATAATATATATACAATAAAGGAAGGGGATTATGTAGAAGATTAGAACTAAAAAGGGGGAAACAAAAAAAGATAGACGAACTGGAACTGGCGGGAGAAATAATTCAAGATACGCAAAAGATCCTTAAAGGCATTAAGGAATCTACACAAATATGTTTAAATCACCAAAAATAGAAATAGGAAATATAAATAAATATATGCAAGAAACTGAATACAAACAAATAGATATAAAAGATAAAGAATTATGTGAAAACTTTATCACAAAAGATGAAATAATAAAGGCAATAAATAGTCTGAAAAAGGGGAAATCGCCGGGTTCAGATGGGATAACAAATGACTTTTATCTTGGTTTTAAAAATGATCTGGTTGATGTATTAGAACTATTATATAATACCATCTTATTACAAGGGGAAATGCCAAAAACGTTAAGGGAAGGGGTAATTACGCTAATATATAAGGGGAAAGGAGAAAGGAATAATTTAAAGAATTGGAGACCAATAACATTACTAAATACAGACTATAAAATTTTAAGTAAGGTAATAACAAATAGAATTAGGAAATGTTTAAAGTATATAATAGATTTTAATCAAAGCTGTGGGGGAGTGGGGAGGAAAATTATAAACAATACATTATCAATCGCGGCAATCATAGATTTAGTAAAAAGCAGAAATGAAAAAGCAGTAATGTATCTTTTCGATCAAGAAAAGGCATTCGACAGGATAGAGCATGACTTCATATATCAGGTTTTACAGAAATGTGGATTTGGAGCTAACCTAGTAAAATGGATCAAAGCTATGTACAGAAATATAACGTCTAAAATATTAGTTAATGGAGCCCTGACGGGCGAGATTCCGCTTGAAAGATCAGTCAGACAGGGTTGCCCATTGTCCATGGTACTCTACGCTATGGCAATAGAATCCCTGAATATAAACATAAAAAACAACTCAAATATTCAGGGATTAAGAATACCTAATATGAAAGAGGAATTTAAAACTATATTACATGCAGATGATTGCACAAACTTTACCAGAGACGGGTATTCCTTTAAGCACCTGCAAGAGGAATTCACAAAATTTGGGAAAGTCTCGGGATCGTTAATTAATCACAGCAAGACAGAAATTTTATTAATAGGAAACTGGCGTGGAAATCATCCAGGTCTCCCGCCAAACTTGATTAAAACTCATGTTAAAGCATTAGGAATCACGTTTGGATTGAACTCAACTCAAAAGAACTATAGTGAGTTAATATCAAAATTGGACGAGCAAATTGAAACTTGGTCGCACACCACGCTTAACTTAGTAGACCGAATACAAGTTGCTAAAACTTACCTATACAGTCAATTGAATTATATAATGAATACAACTCATCTAACAGAGGCCATGATCGGCAATATAGAAAGGAAGATAATGAGCTTCATTTGGGAGAATAAAATTCATTACTTAGCAAAAAAGTATGTCTGTAGACCCAAAGACAGGGGGGGATTAGACCTCCCAATTCTAAGTCTGAAGCAAAAAGCGAGAATCTTAAACAGTTTTAAAAATTTAGACGAAAAACCAATATACCCATGGCAAGCGATAAATATTTATATATATGGATACTTATGTAAATTTAATGGAAATATATATAGGAACAACTCACTTATAAAACTTTTGGAACCTCCGGGATATTTTAGAAGAATTAAGGAATTATTGTACATTAGTAGAAATAGAGTAGAACTATGGGATAAAACGAAAGACATATACAAGATATTAATAGAACCGATTATAAATGGAAAACAAGAAATAGAAATCAAATTCCCAACACTAAACTGGGAATTAATTTGGAAAAATTGGGCAGGCATAAAGGTGCCAGCCACCCAAAGCAGACTATTTTATTATTTACACGATAGATGGCTAACGGGAGAGGTGGCCTTTGTAAGGCACTTAACAAATAAAATACCAACTTGTAGATTTTGTAATAAACATATTGATTCTAAAAACACTTAATTCTAGAGTGTATTAAAACTAAACCTGAAAGAGAAATTATTCAAACCAAGATACTTAAAAAATATAGAACAAATACAAACTTTCACTTATTATATACCAATGAAATCAATGATAAAGAAATATATGGGGAATTAATAAACTTTATAAATGTAATAATGAAAACAATAAGAGAATATAAATAATACCTGTAAGGTTTTACACACTATACTTTCCTAGATCTTTCTATCATCTATTGACACACACTAAAAGAAAACAGGGTTACAAGCTAGGGAAACCGATATCGACAAAGAAGTCACAACCGGACTCCTGGAGCATAAGAAACCCATAAAATTAATAAAACTATGGAAATATTTGATCTTTTTGCAAGCCAGCCCAACAATAAAACAAATGCAGACAAAACAAATAGCATCAACATATAGCATACACAGGGCAATACAGATCTCTGGCAAAGATCACTAGAATTCAATGAGCGGTGACTCCCAGACCGGGGAAAAGCTCTTAGATACACTAGAATAGAAAAGGTGTTTAAACCCTAAAAACAAAATTATCTTAAAAAAAGAAATTATTAAAACTACACAAACTGCACATATAATCTAAAGAAAATAGAAAAATTATTAATTTTCGGACTAGGGGGTCCCTCAGATGATGATGACTCTGAGAGGGACCACACCAATAATAGTACAGGAGCCCCCTAATTCCAAAATGTCAGATAAACAGAGGAAGAATTACAGAATCAAACGAACGGAAACGAAACGGACTTTGAATTAAGGCCATGGAGCAAGAATATTAAAAGAAATTAATGAAATACAAAAGAAATGAAATACAATATGCGAAGATGAGACTCCTTCCTGTTGAGCAGGGAGAAAAGACAGATCGACAAAATTGCGATATTGAGACTAATTCCTGTGACCAGGGAGAAAGGACACTCGCCATACTGTATGGATTAAAACATGACTTAACGCAATGGAAAACGGACTTATGATTCAGAAATGTTTAAACAACTTAAATGAATGCGAAGAACACTTATTAAACAGTTTAATATTATTAATTTAACTTTACCAATAAATATTATAGCTAAATTTTCAAAATTTACTGATTACAATTAAATTGACCAAACTAAACAATTATTCATGTATTACTTTAATAAATTATTATTAAATTATTAGTAACCTAACTATAGCCACTTATTATTATATTTACGATCAAAATTGTCATTCATGTATTAGACAAGAAACTCGTGGCACCTGAGCTATAGTTCACGTGATCGCGAAAGCGTAGTGTGAATGCTGCTCGTACCTAATTAAGATCTCAAACAACCTATGCGCAAAGCAGAAACAGTATAATAGATGTCTATTTATTAAAACTATAAAAATATACTTAATAGAAATTAAATATGGATTAATTTAATTTAGCTTTTATTTATTAAACTTTAGACTTATAGGAAACTATGATTATGAATTAAACAACAACTCCAGAAATTTGATATATTAGAAGAAATAAGATTTGAATGGTGTAACCCTTACTCAAAATTTAATAAAAACGAAATTTAATAAAATTAATACAAGAAACACACATATATGGAAAAAAACATGAACACATAAAATACTTCAACTTTTGTCTCAAGGGGGTTACTCAAATGATGTCAGAGAGTAACCACACCAATGAAACTTAGGGACTTGCACATCTTCAGCTGTAGAGGTATGTAAGTTACTTATTAATTTCTTATGTATATTATTTCTTATGTATATTGTAAGTTATAGCTATGTACGTACTATCACGTTTATTTTTGTATGTTTTCAATGTAGCTTTAGCTTGCGTAGCATAACGCAAATATTTCCTGTTCGTGTTTGTGACTTGGTAAGAGATTTATATTAGCAATAAAGGTGCATTTTATTAAGAAACGTTTAGCACCATAGGAATCTTATCGGACACAGGTTCACTTCTGAATCTTTTTATTGTTTTGTAATGCTGTACCGATAATTAACTTGTATAACTTACCGTATATAACGTCATTACGTGTTAGCATATATGCCAGTGTCATTCATAGTACACGGTGTTAGATGTATTTTCAACTGACCAGAGTGATCCATGGTGATCGTAGTCGTCGTGGTACCAGCTATAGAGCTAACCATAGAAATTAACCACAGCAGCCGTAGAGCTGAGTGAACAGTGTTGCTGGACGAGTAGCAGGTGATCGGGCGTTGCTGACCGAATTGGTGGGTGCTGATTGATTGATTGACCAAGGAACTGAATGGTGGTCGGTGACTACCTATAATGATTGCTTGCTTGATTGACCAATGTGACTGGTAGCCAAGTGTGATATTGACGGGAGTGTTTTGTGCTACTCAATGCATGTAATCTTTTAGCCGTGGGCTAATTTTGGGGTTTTGTTATACCCATTGTTTTGGGAGTGTAAAGATATTTTTGTATAATATCTGTCCAATTAATTCATCATCTTACTCTTTGAGTAAAAAAATATCTCTTTTTTGACTAGTTGAGTGAATACATCATTTTTACTATTGACTAAAACACCCATTCTTTTCATCGTGAAATTACTGTGAATTGTTCACCTTTGTCCTTGTACTGTGTAAGGTCATTTATTTGTATTTATATTTGTTGCATTTTTAGGTTCGTGCGTATTATGTTAATGTGTAGAATATTTGGATCTTACACACGTACGTATTAATCAATATTCTTTTCTCATTCAAGTCATACATCAATAAACATTGTATTTGTGATCATCAAAAGTGTTCTGTTGTAAATCCGAAATCCCAACTCGGTTATTTTGTTACACTTAATACATATCTTTTGTATGGTATGTCGTATCTTTTATTTCAGTTCGTACATAATACCTATTTTTCGCATACAAATATGTTCTTTCATATACATAAAATACAGTAGAAACACGGCTTTCAATTCAGATTTAGTTTAGTTAAATTTTACATCATGCTAAATGATCATTTTGATGAAACGTCATTTATTCAAGCTAATAATAAAACTTGTTCTTTATTACTCCTCTATACCATTAATAGTTGAACATCCGTACAGGAGTTGAATGAAAATGCACGCAACGTATTGTTCACGCAAACGTACATTGATTCCCCCTGCACTAGTAACAGTTCAAACCAATATCAGCATTCTTGACCCAGTATAATGCCTAACTGACATTGTAAAAGTTCATAACGATCGATAAGTTTCGTCTGGAAATTTTGTTATGACAATTAATGTGTAGATCACTCAAAAATAAATTTGCTCATAACTGTATTGCGATTAAATTTAACAATAAAAATTAGTTTTTAAATTGCTATCAGTAAATGCGCTTACACGACCCGTGTGACTATTACTATAACGTGCGCAAGAAATGCGATCGTGTCACGACAAATTATACATGCATAGCCTTATCTAGTAGCAAATAGTGACAGTAGAAACAAAATTAGATTTCTATCCCTATATTTCTCACGACGAGTTCCAGACTGGACAGCTTTAAGGTTACGACGGTTAGATTCCTGGCTGTATATAAGGTCACAGACCATAAGTATTAGCATTGCCTAACCAACTTCTGTGGTTTAGTACGACGTTTCAGAGACAACAATGAAGACAATTTTGTGTTTAATGACTATCAGTGCCTTCATTGGTAAGAACAATCTCTACATACATACATACATACATACATACATACATACGTACCTACGTACGTACGTACATAACATGCATACATACATAAGGCATTACATGATTGGGCATATCTTGCAATTAATCTTACTCAATAGTTGAGATATATATACTGTGCATAACAAATTGGAATGTTCCTCATCTGTAGATGCATGAATCATCATTATATTTGGACCTGTAAAACGAAAAATACGGATGTATGTAATCTGAAAACTCAGTTTTAAAGATACGCTGAGCATGTACCAGGTACAAATTCAACAATTCTTTTCGACCGTTTACTCTTATGTTTAATGTGTGTTTCTTGTCAATCTTTAATTTGTGCTTTGATTCTTCTTTGTATTCATTTGTTTCATGCTTTTTTTTCATCAAAGGATGTGTATATATTTGTCTAATGCAATGACATGACAGTCTCCTGTCAGTTTATTCTAACATAAATGTAACTATAAATAGTGGTATCCTACTCGCAAATCGTAAGCTAAGCACAAGGGAAGAGTGTGAGGCCAAATGTATAAATTATTTTCCGAGTGCAAAAGCAAACGTTTCGAGATCGTATTAGCTGCTTACCTTTACAAGACTACCTTTTAAGCAAGAGAAATGCATTTGTTTTTAAATTTAATTTTATTTTATTGCAATTTTATTTTTCTAAACACGAACAAATACTTTTTCTAAAGCTTCAAGCACACTTCGATCTAAATATAGGGCTGACATGAGACAATCACATACGTTAATCTAGCTAAATTCGGTCCGACTTGTGTTTTAGTGGGAGACAATAAATATGTTTGACATTTAAGCTCTGTTTTCCTTGTGACCTTGGTACTGACAATGATAAAAGGAAACAAGGCTTTTGGAGTCCTGCTGAACGAATGTCACCACAAAATCCATATCCCAATGTAGGCCAAGCAATTTTTGTGAACACAAGCTCCAAGACATTCCTAATCATATGATAATTTGGTTCTGTTTGCAGCGTACGTGAAGGCAGAGCCATGTACTCAAACTTCTGACTGCCATTACGAGACCTGCACAGGAACCGAATGGCATCTTGAATGTCTACACGGTGTCTGCACGTGTAGCCATACCGGTGGCAGTACAGGTAAATAGAAGTGCTTTTGAGTTTATGATATGTAAAAAATTAAAAGTGCAGATCCATTACGAGATCGCGGGTAAGCATAAGCATGTGCGGCCACTGTACCAGTTAACGTAAGAATAAGTGCTTGCAAGTTCAAACCCATTTAAAGTCATAAGTTCGGATTTACTGACTAATCGAGCGTAGAGGTGGGTGGAGGAATGCTAAATTGTCCGAGCTCCAACTCTCAAAGTTAAATTACCTTCCGCTTCCCCCGAAAGAATTCTGATTGACCTACAGACCCATGCTACGTTCCGTCTTTACCATTGTTTATAATATAAACTTGATCCAAATCGCGTTTGGAATAGTGATCCTATTCAGCAAAAATGTTGTCAAAGTTTCTTGTGCATGTTTAACATCCGTTTACATTGGAATCTTCACATTACTTCCATTTGGAAACTGTTAAACATGTCAATACCACATCATTACGCATATGGTTCGTTCTCTATTACCTTAGTTAAGTTTTGTCAGATTAATTCAAATAATCACTATGATCATTTTTTACAATCAGTTCTCTAATATCCGGGGGGGGGGGGCCGAGTGGCCGAGTGGTCTAAAGCGCTCTCCGTTACGGATCACTGCCATCTCACCTCTGTCTGTGTGGGTTCGAGTCTCGGATTCGGCGAATGTGGATATGTGAGAAAGCTTGCCAGTAGCTTCTCGTGGGTTGGTGGTTCTTTCCGGATATTTCCCGATTTCTTCCTCCACCATTAATACTAGCCGCCATGTATAGCCTATCGTGTGCTGAAAAATGGCGTTAAGCCCTACAACAACAACAACTACTACTACTACTACTCTAATATCCGGAAACGTTTGGTATCAGCTAAACCCCAGTCAAATTGGTGTTGCGGATGAACATTTCAGTGTAATATTATAATCTTAATGTGTATATTTCTGAGGCAATTTGACATAACTTGGTCCAATACAACTGGCCACGTAAATATGATAAGACCAACTTTAAAACAAATGCCATAAGACTAGGGCCAGTACAAAGAAACAAGTTCATATAACAAGACAAACATCAAACCGTTTGCCATTAGACGTTAGCCGATAAAACTGACCAAGCACCTATAATAAGGCCAACATAAAAACACACAGCACAATACAATCCCCAATACAACTGACCAGTTACTTCTAATAAGGTATATGCAAAGCACACTTTAATGCCATTTTGATGAATTGTGTCATTTAGATACTAATTCAACTTTATTACTCTTTAACTTTGGGGAAGAAAAGTTTATGCTGTATAAGAAATATAAGGACATAGTTTTATGTGCGTAGTATTAAAGTATCTATTCGCTACCTTTCGTTCCGCATCCACTCTGGGAGCATCTCCAATACTGATCCACATGCCGGTTAAACAATTGGTACATCTGTACCATTTGAAGTAGTAAAGTGTGAATAATGGATAGATCTACACCGTTCAAAGTAGTAAAATATGAACAATGGATATGTCTAGACCGTTGAACAAGACAAAGAGATAGGAGAATATATTATACTTTTAAGAACCCAACTGGATCGCAGTAAAAGGTTTAAAATTCAAAGTTATGGCCAATATCTCGGTGGTATTGCGAAGTACTTTTTAGAATTGTAAGTGTTTCGTTGTTTGCTTTACGAAGTACTCTTTTTACGCATAAATTTGAAAACTCCGATGGTAATAGTAATGAAGAACATATAGTGAATAAAAGGAATATTATTAATTGGATCCAGGTGGGAGTTTTGCTCAGTTATAATAATTTTCATCGAATATTTGTTTCCAGCTCCTCCTTCTCTTACTTTGGTATGATGGATCGATCTCCATTGTTTGTTCTTTTCTACATTTTATTGTTATAGTTACTTGGGTAGGGTGCAACCGATTAATAGGTACAACGTTCTCATGTACTGTATGTGGTTGATGTGAGTGAAATAATGCTGCCTTAATAAGTTTGCACTGCATCATACATTTTCTCGATTAGATCATACACGTTATGTATATTCCATTATAATGTCCAACAGACATGTCATTCTGGTCGATCTCTTGTACGCAAAATAAAGATAGAATACAAATTAATAAAGCAAAATGGATCTTAAAGTCTTATGTGTGTGTGTGTGTGTGTGTGTGTGTGTGTGTGTGTGTGTGTATTTTGTATGTTCTTAATTGAAGTTCTTTTATATTTACATAAACAAATGTCTGAGGAATAGCAATTCGTCTAAGTTTCGCTTGCTCGAAATTGAAAATAAAGATAACGTCTGTTTAAGATAGAGCCGTATAAAACCTTGTTGAAATCACTGCATAAGCCTGTTTTGCCAAGATGTGCTATGGGATGTTTTCCAGAAAGCTAGTGGAATAATAGTATTCCAGAGGGTTTAGTGTTCTGCAAATACATGTACAACAATTCATTATCTTACGTACGTGGAACTGGGGAGAATCACCTTGTTCGCATTACAAATGCCCAAACCATAGCGGAATAAAAATAATTACTTATGGTACATACTTTCACAATATAATCTCATTGCATATCTTTATACCTGTTTTTGCGATTTTGTTTATCAACAGTACTCCACAATGTGCGTCCAATATTATGAGAATGTGCTGGATCGGATGGGGCTTAGGAATTGTATAAGAACGGATGTGTTGCGGTCAATGGCTAAACGAGAACGTCGGAGATTTGTTAATGTACCTACTTTTTGCTGCGTTCTTGCTCTTGTAGGCCAAGATTTATTTCCTCTCTCTCTCTCTCTCTCTCTCTCTGTATATATATATATATATATATATAGATATATATATATATATATATATATATATATATATATATATATATATATATATATATATATATATATATATATATATATATATATATATATATATATATATATATATCTTTGATTTATTATTTGTTATAGGTTGTCAGACAGACGCCGACTGTGGGCGTGACCACTTTTGTCCATTTGGTCTCAGATGGAGGTGTTCCACCATTGATCACACGTGTCGCTGTCGCAGAGGCTAAATAAGCAGATAGGTAACTAAGTGAGACTCCTAATTCTCAATGAAAGACACGTTTGTGTTATTATACGCTCTCTGTATATTTGAATTTTGTAAGTAAAGGTCTCGTATGTACAACTCTTTTGCGTCAAATGACAAGGACGAACACCTTTTCCATTTTCTGAGAATTATATATATATATATATATAACATCCGAACATAACCAATGTTTTCTACATTGTGTATTACCTAATAGAAGCAAATAAGGGTTAAAGGACCATCAACAAATATAACATCAATTCAATTTTATATCAGCAAAGCATCTTGAATGACACACAGACGCTCAACATACATACCGCCAGCGATTTAAATAGATTACATGGTTTGTTGTTCCTTATAATTGCATGCCACTCATATGGGACGAAATTATGTCATATAAATCAAGACACTGATGTTAATCCTGTTCATTCACCCTTTTTAAAAAAAAAAATTGCAAAATTAAGTCTGATTTATTATCTATTTTTTCTACAATGTCCATAGTTTATAAAAGCTATATTGGCTTGGCAAAACTGTAGGATGTGAATGGTTGTGAATTTGTGAATTAATCGAATCGACTATGTATCAATATTGAATAAATGAATAATTCTCTAAACCACTATCACCATTTGTCCATATATAATTAACACAAAAGGGGCCCCGCAAGGCTGAAAAATGTCACAGTTCAACTCTAAGTCCGCTTTCAACAGGACACATGGCATGTGAATTGCAATTCATTATTAATAATGAGACTCTACATCGATAAACCCTGTGTACAGAAGTTTAACACCGTTACCTGTTCATACTTTAGAAGTCAGAGGGTAGGTCACAAGAATACAAATGTAGATTCAGAGAATAGCTATTTATAACAAGGAAGTTACTGATAACGTTACGTTTCATATAGAATTACATGTTTCTGATTTTGCTATGACTTCTGAAATATTTTAAATAAAATGGAAATTTAGACTATTTTGACACATAATATGTGTTATATGCACAGAAAACGTAAGAGAACATATATTTCCGGGAGAAGCACATGAAATTAAAAATTGTGAATATTGTTGAATGACTTCATCAATATTTTTTTCATCCATCAACAGCACACTAACAGAGGGAAACAATTCATTATTTCGGTAATTATCTTCATCTCTTTTATATACCTTACATCATTTGCTATTTTCGTATTTATTTTCAAATTTTTATCCGTTTTCTTTCAGGACTTTGAATGATGACGATAAATATGTAGCTCTTTCTGAGTGCATACACTAACGTTTTGTTTACTTTCTATGAAAATAAACAACTCTTTTATGAATTCTTTGTTGTTTTTTTTTTTTCTTTCCTTTTTATTTTCCTTTGTTTTGGTTTTGGGGAATGCGTGGAAGGGTGGATCTTTTACCGTTATTTTGTGCATTTTTCATTAAATACAACCGTTTTCAAGAAAAGTATTGATAAGTTTTCTTGTCCATAAAGAAAAGCAAAGACGCATTGCATTTGATATCATTGAAGACGGTCTTACCTAAGAGACACATTGAGTCCATAACCAGAATTCCAGGTTTAATACATAGAAGTAAAAGCACACATCTATTAAAACCCCTTCCACTGCCCCATCCGTTTGGAGATTCAACGTTTATAATTACGGTTTTTGTCTCTTAAACCAGGTTCCGTTATGGGTAGGACATGTTTTAAACTTTTAATGCATCCCGTGTATGGTAGTTTTCACTATCTTGTGAGCATTTTCTCGTCTCAACATGCAACCCACACCATCACGGTCATGAATTATACAGATGTGCCGATTTAATGAAACGTGACATCATTGGAGAACAATCAAACAATGATTAGTTCAAATCTATAACATATCACTACTACTGCTGCTACTACTACTACAATTACTTCTACTACTACTATTACTACTGCTACTATGAACGGTACTACAACTACTACTGCTACTACTATAATTCTACTGCCAATAATAATAATAATAATAATAATAATAATAATAATATTGTATTTACATCAGGACTTATAAGACCTTCTCTGTTCTTGAATACGTTTGGCAAGATTACACTCTGTAGCATGACCAAGAAAATAAAATAAAAATTAAGTAGCGTGGGTGAACCGAATGCGTCTTTCCGGATGTCTGACACTGTGATTCATGTTTGCGACATATATGCTTAAATAAACGAAAAAAGTAATGATATACCACATTAGCAATTTGGTCATAATTAGCAGCAATGCCTGTAAACAGTCATCGAAAAAGTATGCTGATGAAAAAACTCTCTTTCAACTAACACAGATCTCTCTCTCTCTCTCTCTCTCTCTCTCTCTGAGGGTTCGGGAACAGCAATTAGCAGACGAATGAAGCTACCTTTTCACCTTAACATACATCTTGTCATTACGTTCCATCTGAGGAGTCTTTAATCTTGTAATGATCGTGGATATTATATTATATTATATTATATTATATTATATTATATTATATTATACCTAAGAACTTGATCCTGTATTTATTGGAATTTACGCTGTTTGTCTTTGTCTTTGATTATGTGTATCTTACTTAATCTTTGACGAAAGCCTTGTTTTGTTTATTTCTTGTCATGGTGCATCGATTTATAGTGGTTGGATAAATTTGTCTTCCTGAGCAAATCAGCAAGTTTTGTTTGAATTTCATATTTAGTATTATCTTGATGTACCTTTGAAAGATATACAAGTCAAACATACATTATATTTGTATATAGGATATTTGATCCGTGTGATTTAAGTTCACCTTTAAACCCATCCAGCAAAAGAAGCATAATAAATTAGACCACAACCGGACTGAATATCTTTATTGCATTAAGGCTACTGACGAGGTCTTTTTTTCGGATACTGCGAGAAAAATTAATCAAGTGTAGATATCCAACAAGAGCTCGAATTAGATATCTAAGTTATGCATTTGTAAGAGTTCATAATAATTATGTGTAATGTTAGAATGCATGGGAAAACAAGGTTTGCACTAGATGTGATCTAAGACGAAGATAAAAACGTATTTAACCTTATAATGTTACAATAAGACGTACAGTAGCAACAGTCTTTGTTGAGGCAGTAACCTAATTGTGATAGATAATCGTGATAGATTAGTACTTCGAATTATCAATTATAGCTTACGCGGGAACTAATACTTTGTTTGGTAAAACACTGATGACGTAGAAATGAAAGCAACCATCCATACAAATTAGGCATTTAGTGGTAGACATTACAGAATAGATGTGCGTGTGATGGTAATAAATTTAAGTTATGTCATATTAGGGCCTTTATGAAAATATTAGATGTATTGTGGTACTTTACACAAACGAAATAACTTTACTTTAATCCTCTTCGTGCCTAGTTGGCACATAGGGCGTCCACCGCTGCCCTCCATCGGTCCCTGTCCTGTGCCACTTTCTTTGCTTCTACCCACGATAGTTTCACGGTTTTCAGCTCGGCATCGAGTGCTCTTCTCCATGTGTTGGCAGGGCGTCCTCTATTTCTCTTCCCTTGGGGATTCCACTCTAGGGCGTGCTTCGCGATGCTACTGCTGCCTTTTCTCCAAGTGTGGCCCACCCATTGCCATTTCCTTCTAGAGATGGTTACAGTGATCGGCTCTTGCTTTGTCCTTTTCCAGAGTTCTTCATTGGACACTTGCTCAGGCCTCCAGATGCGAAGGATCCGTCTCAAGCATTTGTTGATGAAGATTTGGAGCTTCTGGTCCAGCGCCTTTGTTCGTTTCCATGACTCAGAGCAGTAGAGCAACACTGTCTTCACATTGGTATTGAATATGCGTATCTTGGTGTTGAGGCTGAGTTTCCTGTTGGTCCAGATTGGCTTCAGCATGGCGAATGAGTGACGTGCTTTGCGGATTCTGGCTCTGATGTCCTCGTCTGTTCCTCCTTTGTTGCTCACCTCGCTTCCAAGATAGGTGAATACTTCAACATCATCCAGTGCTTGTCCTTCCAGTGTGATGGGGTCTGTTTGCTGAGCATTTATGCGCATAGACTTGGTCTTCTTACCATTGATGGATAAGCCTACTTTGCTAGTAGTTTCTTGTAGCAGGGTCGTTTTCTCCTGCATGTCTCCCCAAGTATGTGACAGGAGGCAGATGTCATCAGCAAAGTCCAGATCTTCGAACCTATTTATCATAGTCCACTGGATCCCCATTGGTCTGTCAATGCTTGTTTTCATAACCCAGTCGATGACTATAGAGAAGAGCAGAGGAGAGAGAAGGCAGCCTTGTCTCACTCCGGTAACAACCTCAAAAGCTGGTGAAAGAGTGTAGTTGTGGATAACCTGGCAGCTAGTGTGGCTGTAGATGCTTTGCAGGACTTGCACGACCTTCTGTGGCACTCCACAGTGGCGTACAATCTTCCACATCGTGGCTCTGTCCACCGTATCAAAAGCCTTTCGGAAGTCTATGAAGTTCAGATACAGTGGTGACCGCCATTCCAGACTCTGTTCAATGATTACGCATAAGGTCGTAATTTGCTCCGTGCAAGATCTTCCTGGTCGGAACCCGCTTTGATCTTCTCGCAGTCTGTCGTCTATCGCCTTCTGAATCCTTCCCAAGATAAGTCGAGTAAACACTTTGCTGCACATTGAGAGAAGTTGGATCCCCCGCCAGTTGTTACAGTCCGCAGGGTCCCCTTTCTTTGGCAGCTTCACGATGTACCCTATGCTCCATTATTCCGGGATCCTGCGCTGTTCCCATGCTGCTTAGACCAGGTCGAAGATTACTTCAGCTGTCAGCTGCGGATTTGCCTTGAGTGCCTCTGGTTGGATGTTATCAGGTCCTGGTGCTTTTCCTCGCTTTGTCTTCTTGATAGCCATGATGATTTCCTCCACTGTGAATGGCTACAAGTTTATATTCAGATCCTCCCCGGGTTGGATGTCTGGTGGGTCTGTTACTGGAGTTCCGTTGAGGGTATCCTTGAAGTACTCTTGCCAGCGTTCCAACTGCAGTTCTGGGTTGCTGATGACATTTCCTTCCTTGTCTTTCACTGGTTTATGCGGGTTGGTGGTCTTTCCAGCTAGGAGTCGTGTTGTGTGGTAGAGTTCCTTCAGGTCGTTTCTTCGTGCCGCTTTCTCGGCTTCAGATGCCAGCTCTTCTATCATAACTCTCTTATCTTTCCTAGCACTCTTTTTCACTCGTTTGTTCTGCTTGTTGTATCTCTCTTGCAAGCGTTGCTTCTGACCTCTTGTCCTCGCTTGATCCAGTTTCAGCTTTATTTCCCTTCGCTGCTCGATTTCCTGGATGGACGCTGCTGACAGCCAAGGTTTGTACTGTCTTCTCCTTGTCCCAAGTACTTCCTCACACAACAATGGTATCCTTTACGCGTGTCCACTTCTTTTCCAATCCCGCTGCTGATAGCTCCTGGAGTGGTCCTTGTTCTTCCTCGTCGCTTAGGTCGGCAAGAGCTTCGAAACAGTTCCTAAGTGTGTCCACAAAGTTTCTTTCCAGGTTTTTGTCCTTCAGTTTGGAGACATCGAAGCGCCGTTTCCTTCCATCCTCCTTCTTCACTTTTGTGATCTTTGCCTTGAATTTTCCGATGACGATAGAGTGGTCTGTGTTGGCATCATCTCCTCGGTATGCCCTGATATCCTGCATGTCACTTCTCCACCGCCTGGAAATCATCATGTGGTCGATCTGGTTCTCTGTCGTCAGGTCTGGTGACCTCCATGACACCTTGTGGATTCTTCGATGCTCAAAGAGCGTCCCTCCTATAACCAGGTCCTTCTTCTGGCAGAACTCAAGAAGAAGATCTTCGTTTTCATTTCTCTCACCACACTCATGTTGACCCATGGTAGCCTCCTCGCCATCTTTTCTCTTTCCCACTTAGTCATGGGCGACTTCAGTGCCAATCACGATGTCTCTCTTAGGGACCTTCAACATCGCACTCTCTAGCTGCCCGTAGAATTCTTCTTTTTTCTCCCACTTTGCAACTTTGGTTGGTGCATAGCACTGTATGATGGTGACCTTTGGAAGCGTGACTGAAATCGGGCTGTCAAGATCCGCTCATTGACGGGGTTCCACTCTAGCAGGCTTCTCTCCGCACGCTTAGTCAGTATTATGCCCACACCATTTTGATGTTCGTCTTCCTCATTTGGTGACCCCGAGTACAGTAGCACATGCCCTGTTGAGAGGGTGGTCATCCCTGCTGTGCTCCATCTGATTTCACTCAGTCCGAATACGTCTAACTTGTACCTGTCGAGCTCTCTGGCTACTTGCGTCGCTTTTCCTGTCTCGTACAAAATCCGTATGTTCCATATTCCAATCCGTAAAACATGCTTTGGGGACAGGAGGTCACTAGTGGCCTCCTCTCCCCGGGCTCGATTCCGTCTAGGATCCGTCCGGTTTTCTTCAGCGGTTTTCGTTTCTGTAGTGGTAGGGTGTTTTACGTGGCTGGGTTGCTAGCCCCGCGCACAACCCTCCTGGGACCGGCAATGGCGGAGTTCAAACGAAATAAAAGGTATGATAAATGTAAGTGAAGAAACCAATTTTGTTCCCATGGTGATGAAAGAAGACATATTTTTTAAGTTAAAAGTGAACAAGAAAAATAAAGTCTGAAATATACGCGCACAACGAACCAACAGAAATTGTGTTTATGCTATCCACTAAAGACCTCACATCATATAATAACATAATGAACGTTATTAAGTACAATTTTATAAAATTTATGACTCGTTGATCAAAGCGAATATATCTCTTTATGATTATTACCTTGGTTAAATAGACAGTTTTATATATTTCTATTTTTAGATGTGTTTTGATCAAACGTGTGTGTGCCTTGAATACTTTCTTTTCCTCTTTGTCAGTTGTAAAAAGCATATAGAGAACCTACCAGTCAACTCATCCTTAAATAGCATTGGTATCTATTCATCTTAGCAACACCATACTATTATAATAAACGTGTCATAAAACTGCGTATTTTGTTTTCATGTCTTGGCAGAATTTCTCATTTTCAACATTCATGTTTTGTTGGCCATCCAAATATTTTACAAGTATTGCTTTGGCACAAGACCCAACCATTAAAAATATTGAAATCCAGGGAACATAATGCTGGACCATGACTATGACATATCATATCTCCATCATGTTCAATTTGCTGATGTTGCCGTCGCCTTGAACATATTACTTATGATTTGCTTCAGCATGTCTACAGTAGCATAAGTAATTTGAGGTTTCTATTTTAGAGACCCCCTACCCCCCAAAACGTTATACGTTAGCATTTTTGTCAGCAGCCTTTTTTAGCTTAAAATGATGACTTTCATATTTCTGACAAAATATGTTTTGTTGGGGTAGGGGTGTCTCTGAAATAGAAACAACTCAATTACTTATACTACTATTACACTCTAGAAATTATTTTTGTAGTTTTATAAAAAATTTTATATTAAACAAATGAAAATATTATATATAATGTCCTTCTGTCATCCAACCCGACATGTTGGATTTGATCTGACAAACAGATTTTGTAAGAGATTTAATTCCATCAAATCAGCCTCAGGTTATACTGGTATAAAGCCTAAAATAATAAGCGATTGTATTAAAAAAGTTGGATATCATATATCACCAAAATATGGATCATTTTGGTTATTCGCGACTGAAAATGATATGAGAATAGCGGGTTGGGCAGATGATCTAATGACATTTATTGACAATATGGTTGATATTTTATTTGATAACGATATTTCTAAAGCTATACAAAATTAAACATCTACTGTTGTAACCCATATTTTATTATAATCTTTTTCATACCTGCTAACTCTCATTGGCAGATTATCTGTTAACATTCTGTCAGTGATACGAAACTCACGTATTAAATCATCCATATCATATTTTATACCACGCAAATAAGATCGTATTTGATCAAGTAATTTTTTATAGGTGATACTTGCTGTTTTGCAAGCATTTTTTTTAGTCGCAAGACGAGGCTCAATTTTTTTACATGCTGTTGCAAGAGAAACACCGACACCGGATATTATTAACAAAAACGGATTTAATGATGCGCCACTTGAAATTATACCAGAGCTAGTCATTAGTAGAGGTAAATATGATATCACTCGAAGTATTTTGGTATAGTATTTGTAACAATTTTTTACGCACCAAAGTTTTTTATGATAATATCTGCAATATTGCATTAGATCGTCCACATCTTGTTTTGGAATGTTTTCTGAAATATGATTGAAATCAACTATATTTTTTTCATTATATAATATTTGTTTACATATTTTATACAATAGTGTCAGTCCCGGGGTTTGATTTATTATATTTAATTAAGCTGAAGCTACTTCAGCTATGAATTCCAAACACCAGTAATAACGTCTCGGAGGCATTTCCGTTGATGTCAACGTGAACGTTTCTTTGATGTCCTTGGCTAGAATCACCAGCAGAGGATTATGATATACATTCGGTGATAATGGAGCGGCCGCAGTGATTTCCAAACCGTACATAGATAACCTGTATAACCCAGTCACTTCTGCGGTATGTTCGAGAGTTTTATTTTGCCGTGTCCATACTGATGTTCCTCTTGCTACTGTGTATACCATATTCATGATATTCTTGTGAGGAATTTTAGTAAGTAACTCTGTTACTAGATTCGGTTTTCGATGATATTAGGAATTCCGTTAATAATATCGTTTAGTTTTATGTTAATGTCAGCCAGTTTAATATCTACAACAGCTGGATTTCCAAAAAATTCATTAATAGATTTGTTTATATTTCTACGAAAATTTAAGAACGTTTGTGAGTGACTAGAAAAATTAGTACTTAGTGTAGTCATTCCATCGTTGATTGTAGCTAACGAAGTTGTCATAGGAATTTCCTTATCGTCTACATATTTCTTTGTTGCTGCGTCAAAATCTGTTTCTGGTGTTCTGATATTATTAATACCATTATTGTTCATGTTGAGGAATGCTCGCATCATACCACCGTTGACTAATACGTACTTAGATTCTTGATCGTCGACGTATTTTTTTGTTACTGCGTCTGATTCTGCAGCTGGGTCTCCAAGGTATGTAAATTTTTTTCCCGACATGATAATATTACCTGTAACTGTTCCACCTATTTTATCAAGTTTATTATCATCAATATACTTTAACTGCAAATAACTTACCGCTTGAGTTTGACTTAAGTTTGCTGGTGGATACCTGGTCTCTAAATTTATAATTTTTTTTCCTGACATATCTAAGTTACCGCTTAAAGTTCCACCATATTTATCTAGTATATTATTGTCGACTAATTTAAGTTGTGCATAACTAACAGCTTGTGTATTAACAACATTTATTGGTGGATAATCTGTTTCTAACTCTAATACTCGTTGATTTGACATAAACAAGTTTCCCGTCATTGTGTCGCCGGATTTTGTTAGATAACCTGATAAATCAACCTTGCCGTCTGTTGTACTTTCAGCTGTTGAATCTCCTACTAATGCTCCAAATTTTGAAAAAAAAACTCATTATTTATTTATCGTTTGACAAAATTATATAGCATAAAATTATATAACAATAATGGCAAAATCATCGATATTAAATTTTGATACAGAACGTTTGGTGAAACATAAACATAACAATGTACTTCCAGATTGTCATTATCTTATTGTTGGAAGAACTGGATCGGGAAAAGCCAACTTTCTTATGAATTTACTTTTAGGAGATAATTTTAACTACGATCGCGTTTATATTTACACGATTAACCCACAGCAAGATAAGTACGACCTACTTAACAATTACAATGACAAACTTCGTGATGATCTTGAAGCTGGCGAAGATTTTTTTATTATCAAACAACCAGAAGAACTTATTCCAGTTAATCAACTTGATTCGTCCGAAAACAAGATAATTGTTTTTGATGATATTCCGCTAAACAACAAGGAAATGAATAAAATCAGATCGTATTTTTCACTGTCGCGAAATAAAACATGTAATTCTATTTATCTCGCTCAGGGTTTTTATAATGTTGATAGATTTATTAGGCGAAATACTAGTTGTTTTATATTATTTCCAGGACTTGACAATGTTGACGTTAGAAATATCGCGAATGAGCAATGTGGTGATGTAACAAAAGATAAATTTATTGAACTATATCATCAAGCAACGGGAAATAAATATGACTTTTTTTTGTTTGATAAATTAACAAATGATAAGAGTAAAATGTTTCGATGTTGTATTGAAAAATATCTACAATAATTTTTATACAAAATAGTATATAATTAATGGAAAGACAAGCAAAGTACAGAAAACATATAGGAAATCTAAAAAAACTTGCGCAATCTCAGGCAAAATTTAAACAACAAGTACAGCAAGCACGACGTGGCCAAGTGGTTGCAGCAGAAACAACAGCCGCCTCTCTTAGACCAGTTACGGAAGCTTTACTTTGAAAACAACCTGAAACAACCTGAAACTAAACCATTATCAGAAGAAGAACTTAAGCAACTTCAGGAAAAAGGTTTACTCGGACTAGTTAAAGAACAACAAGAAGCAGCTGCTGGAAGAATTATTGCTAGATCTGATGTGGATAAAAAAAGATTAGCTAAGGTACTTGTAGCAAATATCGCTGATCGTGCTGCAAGACGAACTGAATTAAGAAGGTAGTTGAATAATCCACTGGAACTTCAACGAAGATTAGCAGAAGAAGCAGTAGTTGGACCGATTGAGAGAAGGTTAGAACAAGAAGAACTTAGAAGAGAGAGAAAGTTAGAAGAAGAAGAAGAAGAACTTAGAAGAGAGAGAGAAGAAGAAAAAGCTAAAAAAGAAGCATGGAAAAAAGAACATGGATTAGATGTTCAAGAAAAAGAAAGATTTGACACTAATTTAGAAAACATAAATGGTAAAATAACAGATAATGAGTATAAAAAGTTTGATGAAAAATATGGTTTTAAAAACGTGAGAGTACGAGATGTTAAAAAAGCTGATTACAAATCCGAAGAAAAAATTAAAGAGCTAGAAAGAGTAAAAGAAGAAAGTAAGATACATCTTAACAATGTAAAACTAGAAAATGAAAACTACTACAGCAGTATCGACAAATATCGATATTGGATTATTGCTGATCTTTATATCAAAGTTATTAGTAGAATAAAAGAAAACCGATACGAAAATACTAACAATAATTTGATTACCGAGGCAAAATATCTAGATGAAAAACGTATGAAAGCTGATAAAGTTGTTCCAAGGGATATGGATCCTATTGAAAGATAAACTGAACTAAGTCGATTAGTTGATAATTATGAAGAACTTGATAGAAGGTTAGCTGAAAAAAAAGGAACTGGAGTTAGAATATTTTCATCAGTTACTGAAATGATAGGCAGATTAATGCTATTGATATCATCAAAAAAAGCTGGAAATGTTGGTGCTGAAATTGACAATGAAATTATTGACATACTTGATAATTTGAGATCAGAAAATTTATTAACATCTGACGAATACGGAACTTTACATCACAATTTGATATCAAATCAAGGCGACTTAATCGTGGCGATTTAATTTTATTAAAATATAATAATAAATGTCAGCAACATTATTACTAGACTCTAGCCAATCTGATAAAGATAGCGCAAATTTTTCAGTGAAGTATATTCCACCAATAGAATTAAATCGTGAAAAACAATATGAAATTGGACTTATTTCCTGCTCTTGTTGGAATTCTATGCCTAATGTAAAAACTGGAGTAAATGATGAATTTGAAATTAAAAATCTAGATGATCTTGGGGGTGATTGGATACCAACTAAAATTCCACAAGGAGCTTAGAACATTATTGATCTAAATAAAATAATGACAGAACTTATAGCAAAAAGTGGAGGTAAAGCTGATGATTTTGAGTTGGCGCCAAATTATAATACGTTAAGAGCTAGAATAACATTTAAAAATATGGCAGTTAACTTTTCATCACCAAAAAGTATCGCACCACTGATAGGATTTAAACGCGGAAGTTATGGTAGTTTTCCTAATGAAACCAGAATATTTGACGGTCAACTGCCAATAAATATAACTGCAGTAAACACAATATTGGTAAATTGCTCTATCGCATCTGGTTCTTATTCAGCTAAAGGCAGCAACATTATTACAAGACTCTAGCCAATCTGATAAAGATAGCGCAAATTTTTCTGTAAAGTATATTCCGCCAATAGAACTAGATCGTGAGAAACAATATGAAATTGGACTAATTTCCTGCACTTGTTAGAGTAAACGATGAATTTGCATTTACTATTCCTATACGTACTCCACCATTTGTCGCGTAGAAAACAATTAAAATTCCACAAGGAGCTTATAATGTCACTGATCTAAATAAAATAATAAAAGAACTTATAACAAAAAAATAAAGGTATAGCTGATAATTTTGAGATTACACCAAATTATAACACGTTACGCGCAAGAATGAAATTAAAAGATATAACAGTTAGTCTTGTATCGCAAACAAGTATCGCACCACTGATAGGATTTTATAATTATATATATCCTGCTCTTAATCGTGATAATCCCGAAACGTATGACGGCCAACTGCCAGTAAATATAACTGACGTAAACGCAATATTGGTAAATTGCTCTATTGCATCTGGATCTTATTCAGCTAAAGGTAGTAAAGGACAAACGATATATAGCTTTTCACCAGACGTTCCGCCGGGATCTCTTATGCAAATTAGTCCACGTCAGGTTATTTATTATCCGTTAAACGTTCAAAAATCAAATAACAGAAGTAAATATGCAGTTGACAGATCAGTCTGGACGACAACTGGATCTTAATAATGAAATTGTTACTTATTATTTTCACCTACGCGAACAGTAAACATATTTTCTGAAAGATTTGGAAGTAAAATTATGCAACTTCAGATAAAATGAAACAGAGAAAAAAAGTTTATCGAAGAAAAATAGTAGGAGGATTTTTGGGAAATATATTTGCTAAAATTATAGAAAATGCTCCAGGAATAGCTCATAAAGTTGCACCAATTGCACTTGATGCATCAAAAGCGTTTGCAACTGGAGCTGCATCTGCTGCTGGAACTGCCGTGGGGCAAAAAATAGCTGATAAAATAAAAGGTGATCAACAACGTGGTATAACGACAATCAAACAAGCTATTTCAGAAATCGCACCAACAAAAGAAACTCAACGCGCAATGATAACAACAAAAAAAAAAAACTTTTATCACCACGAGGAGAACAAATTATGCTAAACTTAATATCTAAAGTAACAGCGCCGCAATAATTTTGTATAACCTAATAAATAAAAAAAAATGTCTGTAAAAAATTATCTCGATTTAGCAGAAATTTATGACACAGACGACACAGCAACAGAATTCCAATATGTTGAATATCTTGATGAAAATTCTAACGAACCTAATAAGGCTGGCCAAAGAACATTTAATACTCGAGACGAGGACGTATCCTTCCTCACAAAGCAATGTTGGAAGCTCGTGGTCAGATTATGACAGTGGCTGTTCCACCTGCCGCGATTGCAGCTGGGACAGAAGTAGCTCTTATAAATGACGGTTGGTGTTTATTTAAAAGTGCTAAATATCAGCTGACCAATAAAACTCTTGAAGATATTTCGAATCACTTACAAGTTGCAAATACAATCTTAAATATTATTTCATTTTCCGATGATTACTCCAGATCAACTGCAACTAATATGATGTTGTTTAAAGATACTGGAGCTGGAGCAATAATTCCTGTGATAAATGAATTTATCTTAAGGACAGCATTAACGGCTGGAGCGAATGCCACTGTAAATGCTGTAATTGTAAGAGATTTTCTTATCGCTAATGCTGCCAATTTTGGTATAGCCCCACCAGCTGAAGCCGCTAATGAAGACGCTACAAGAACCTCACTTACTGCTGTTTGCAATAATCTTGGTATAGCACCACCATCTGCGGCTGCTGACGGCACTGCAATGTTAAATTTAGTTAATGACGCAATTAACGTAAAAAATATACCTTATAATGAGGGTTATGTTAAGAGAAACTCACTTGCAGCAATATCACGTCAAATTACGATGATGCTGCCATTAAGTACAATATTTGGCCTTTTCAGGGACTATAATAAAGTATTTCGTGGAGTTAAACATACGCCTATTTTAGATCGATCAGAACAAAACGACTGCCTGTTTAGGTCAGGTGGGGCTGATGTACAATTTGTCATAAACAAACTTGCGCTGTGGATGCCAAGAATAACTCCGTCTATCACTAAAATGGCGGAATTAAATAATATGCTGGAAAAACACACAAACAGAATTTATTTTCAGCAACATAAAATATATCAAACAGCGGTTCCGAATACCACCGACTACACATGGCGAGTCACAACGACACCAAGTGAACAAAAACCACGGCAATTATTTGTTGTATTTCAGAGACAAGCTCGCCGTAACAACCAACAACAAAATAATGCGATATTTGATAATGCTGATGTTAGACGAATATATTCTAGAATAAATTCAAAGCAATATCCGGAGCGAGCTATATAATGTAATTTTACAGATGACGCTAATAAAAACATTACTCGACCGTACATGTATTTACTCGATGCAGTGCAAAAATATCAAGATGTTGGAGATGGATCTCAGATATCAGTAGAGGAATTTCGTACACTTTATCCGATATTTTATTTTGATGTTAGTAAATACAGCGAGAGAGCTGTAGACAGCACAGCTGATATTGAAATTACTTGGACACTAGGAGCAGCTCCAGCAGCGCCGTTAAACATGTTTGCGTTAGTAATAAGCGATAGATTTGTTACAGTTGACTCTGTCGGAGGTAAAATGTCAGTCCAAGTTTAATCTATAATCGTTATATAAGATGACAAAATATATTGTAAAAGAAATACATTTGACTGATGGTCAAGTTAAAAAATTAGCAGCTGCTGTTGCAAAAAGGAGGCAGGTTTAATTAAAGGTCAATCCTAATGCAGCGGGTACTTTAACAAAATTAATGTTAACCAAAAGACAAGTAAATAAATATGATCGCAAAAAACATTTTGTTTTAAATTTAAGTGCTGCACAATTAACTGCAATGGCAAAACATGGCGGTTTCTTCGGTCCGGCACTATCTGTAATAGCTAAAACATTACTACCTAAAATTTTGCCAGTGTTAGGTACATTAGGATTAGCAGCAGCGTCTGGAGCAGTATCTGGCGCAACAGAAAAGGCAGATAAAAGTAGTGGTACTGTCCGCAGCAGTGGTATAAAGAAAATTTTCGCATGAATATCGATGGTAACAATTTTTTAGTTTAATGTTTTCGTATGAATATCGATGGTAACAATTGTATGTGATTGATAAATATAATGCCTAAAAGAAAGACAACGATGAAAAGAAAGACACCGACGAAAAGAAAGACAACGACGAAAGAAAAGACACGACAGCGAAAAGGTGGATTTATTCCAATAGCACCGTTGCTAGCGGGATTGGCAGGAAGTCTATTGCCAAATCTGTTAGGAATAGGACGAGGACTAATGTTGCCAGGAACAAGGAGATAAAATCTGCGTTAAGTAATTTCGATATACTTGATACCCTAAAAAAAGTAAAAAAAATTCAGTGGAGTTTATTCTAAAGATGAACTTACAGCGATTCCACCACAAGCGACATCGTGTGTTATAAATATGCAAGATTTTAATGACGGATCTGGCACACATTGGGTAGCTGTATATGATAACAATTATTTTGACTGGTTCGGAATTCCACCAAGTGACGCAGTAAAATAATATATGAGCAGAATGCAAGATACGGAGATAATAAATTATTCGTCTAATCAAATTCAACCAGTTGGAACTTCCGCTTGTGGATATTATTGCGTAATGTTCATCAAACAGATGACAAAAAATCCAGATTTTTTAAAGTTTATTTTGCAATTTGACAAACAACCTTCTCACGCTAATGATGAGATTGCATTAAATTTTCGTAAAGCTACCTAAAGCTTGCAATTAATTTTATCTAAATTACAAATATAACAATGTTAACATATTGTCTTAAGTGTAAAACTAAAACAGAAAATAAAGATGAAAAAACAGAAAAAAACAAAAAATAATAGAATAATGCTGAAAAGTATTTGTGCAATCTGCGGAAGAAAAAAAGTATGTTTTTACCAAAAACAAAGTTGTCCGGAGCGGGTTACCCTCCTAACGTTGTCAGGGAGATTATTTTAGTAGACGACTAAATAAATAATGACATGCCAATGCGATTGCGATAGAGATATATGCCTCGAGTAAAATAAAATTGTTACATATTGCCAGAAATGCAACAACAGAGAAATAATTGGAACAGGTATAGATATACATAAATTGATTGGCAAACTGCCGAGACCAAAAGGCGGTTGGACATTGCCAGGCCATAAATACATTTGACCTTATAATCCTCTTGATAAACAACTTGACGAAAACGATAATCCGCTGCCAGGACAAGAACCTTACAATCAAGTTGATGCAATAGCAATGTGTCATGATATCTGCTATAGAGATATTGAACTTCCAGACAGCTATCAAAATAAACACAGCTGCAATAAAGTAATGTTAGACGAACTTCGTGAAATGAAACCTGTAAATATGAGAGAACGTATTGACCGAAGGCTGGTCCAGGGTTTTATTGGAGCAAAATATAAACTTGGTCTCGGTAGAGACTTACTCGGTAAAAAAGAATTATATGATGATCTTGCCGTAGAGCTACACAGACCTAAAAAAAACGTTTCCGCGACGTAAAGTTGTCGCAAATGCCGTTGATGACATCTGGGCGATAGACTTAGTTGATGTTTCAAATCTAGCTCAATTTAACGTTGGTGTCGATGGCGCTCCAAAAAGATATCTTTACAATGTTATAGATGTTTTTAGCAAATACGCGTTTAGTATTACCGTTTCGGATAAAACAGGGAAATCGATGACTGATGCGTTAAAACAAATAATAACAACTACAGAAAGAAAACCAAACAGAATCTGGACTGATCATGGAGCAGAGTTTTTTAATAAAAAATTCGAGCAGTTTTTGGAACAAAATAACATTGAAAAATATGTTACTGGAAATGAGGGAAAAAGTGTCATCGTCGAGCGATTTAATCGCACGCTCAACGAAAAAATTCATAAGTATTTGACAGCTAAAAATACGAATAAATATATTGACAATTTACAGAAAATTGTTGACGAATATAATAACACGAAACACCGAACGATTAAAATGTCGCCAAACGACGTGATTTCAAATCCAATATTAGCGAACGAAAATATGTACCGCAGACACAAATTTAAAGTTGGCGATAAAGTTAGAATTTCTTTGACGAAAAAAACATTTGAAAAAGGTTATACTCATAGCTGGAGCGAAGAAGTATTTGTTGTTGATAAAGTACTTTTAACAATACCAGTTACATACTCGCTGAAAGATTTATTAGGTGAGCCTATAACTGGCAGTTTTTATGAGCAAGAACTTCAGAAAACAGAACAAGATGTATTTGTTATTGAAAAAGTTATTGAAAAGCGTGGCAACAAAAGTTTAGTCAAATGGCGTGGATATAGCGATAAATTTAATAGTTGGGTACCAACTCGGTCGATATCATCGACAGAATAATATTATAATAAATTTCCTCATATTTTATTAATACTGACTTACATTTTACTGGTTTGCATAAAGAAATTAAATGTAATTTTCTCGCATCATCAACTGGCATTAAATTAAATATTTTAACAAAAATAAAATCGTATTTTAGATTTCTTTGTTGTCCAGATATTTTTACGTTTAAAAAAGGCTTTATAAGCTGCCAAAATATTTGATGCTCGGCAACAGTAAAATTAAATTTAAATATTTTTTTAGCAATATGGTACTTAACATTATATCGTCCAGTTGTTGGTCTGCTTAAATTTCTTTTACTAACAACAACATCGTCTTCGTAGTCGTCATAGTTATACAAAATATCTTTTTCAGTATAACCAGCAAATCTATCGTTAGTAATATTTTCTAATGTAACATTTGAAACTGAAACAAAATCTCCCGAATATAGCTCAGCCGGTCTCTCAATTAAGTTCATTATTATAATAATCTTTTATCTAATTAATAAATAATAAGATGTTCGGAGAAATAAAATATCATCAGCGAGTTAATATATTAAATCACAAAGAACTAGCTGAGGCAATTCGAGCTTGTTTATTGGGACATAGTTTTTATTTTGTTGATGTTATGATAACATTGGGTGGTTCCGACAAATTTTTATTAACAGCAGCTGACAAAATGAAACTTGATACGAATAAAATAATGACATTACGATTTAATCGCGATGATGTCATGGAATTTAGTCATAATTGTCTTTCTCGGAATGATCTGGAAAATATTATTAGTTATCGTATTTAAAACTAAATCGATCAAATGTCAACATTGACGTTGCTGATTTAGTTACATTATCAGCTACAAATTTTACTGCACTTGGATTAATATTATGATATTTTGCCGCAGATGTTACTGATCTAAATTTTTTTTCTTCATCAGTTTCTAAATTTATTGAAATAACTGATCTTTTTGGACTTTTAAAATTATTTCCACCAGCATCTTCTCTTCTACTATTTTCTTTTGATGTTACCAGATCTAAATTTTCTAGACGATTATCTGTTTTAATTTTGTTAATATGGTCGATAACTAAACCATTAGGCATTAGTCTGTTAAAAGTTTCAAATACAAAACGATGAGATTGATAAAAAATAAAATTAGTTTTTGTTCCACGTACATTAACACCAATATATCCACTGTTCTGTAAACTTCCAACAATTTTTTTAGTTTTTTATGTCGAATAATTCCCTTATCATTTGCTTCATATAGATCAAATCTTGGATGACGTTGAAATTCATTTTGTAATCCTAAATTTTCAATATTATCATCAGCAACTGTGTTATTTGCTCTGTATACTCGTTGTCCTTCTGGAATATCACCGCAAAACAAAGTATAAATAAAATCTTTTCTAAACATTTTAATTCTTTCTGTACCGTAGCCTTTTACTGAAATTAACATGCCAGCTGGTGTTGGTATGCCAATAGATTTTTTAGATGCTATGTTGATAACAGAACCAAGTGCATTTGCAGCATATAGGTTATACCTTGGGTGAACATGATAAGTTTCTTGCTCTTCCGCTGTCAGTGGCAGATATCTCAAAATTTCTGTCATTATACTATAAGGTTTTTCATATCTCTAATTAAAAAAATTCAATTAAATATAAAATATTACTATATATATAATGTTAAAATTGCGAGATATTGCTAAAAAGAGCATTATCAAATCAGAAAAAATTGCTTCAGCATTTTCAGGTTATGACAATAGTTACAAACTTGATGATCAAAATGTTTTAGCAAATTTTAGCTCTACAAATTTATTTCATCTTTTACAACCTGTTATAGCTCGAGAACTTGCGGCTCATAAAAGTATCAAACTTATAGTTCAATATCATATGATTTTATCAAAGTTACATGCAGTCGAGGATGTACTCGATATAATTTTTGAAACAAAAAGTTTTGACAGCGAAATTTCGGAACCATATTTAACAGCAAAATCGAGAAAAATATTAACTGGAACAAACATTGTCGTGGTCGCTGATGAAATGCATCAAGAAATAAACAAAAAATTAGCAGAATTTACTTCGTCAGGATCAGGTTGGAAATTCGAAATGAAAAAAAAAGTTTTATTTCACACAGCAAAATATAACGTACTTCACGGAAGCGGCGCTAATGACGCTGGCTACGTCGATCTCCCTCAAAAAATTAAAAACAAAAAATGCTGTATAAATGTAAGAAACAATGATAACAGATGTTTTCAATGGTCTATTCTTTCTGCGATGTTTCCAAAAGAACAAAATGCTGATCGCGTTAACAAGTATTTTCCACACGAGGACGAACTAAATTTTTTAGGAATAACTTTTCCAGTAGCAGAAAATCATATACCAAAGTTTGAAAAACAAAACAATATCTCAGTAAATGTTTTCGGACTAGACGAGAAAGAAAAAGTTTACCCGAGATATATCTCAGAAAATGCTTCACAGTTGACAATAAATTTATTATTTTATCGGGGACATTATTGTTGGATAAAAAACTTTAACGGATTAGTTGGCAGACAGTACAGTAAAAATAAAAATAAAAACTATTTCTGCTATATTTGTTTGCATGGTTTTTCTAGCGATGGAAGACTGCAGGAATATCTCAAATACTGCGTTAATGTTCAAAGAATAAGTATGCCTAACGAAAAAGAAAAAATATTGAAATTAAAAAATTATAATCATAAACTAAATATTCCTTTTGTTATTTACGCTGATTTCGAGTGTCTACTCGTTCCCGTGGTTGGAGAAGAAAATAATCCGAATAAATCCAGTACTAGAAAAATACAACAACATATTCCTTACGGAGTAGCTTATAAAGTAGTTTGTTGCGCTAGCGATAAATTTTCATCTCCGATAAAGTTATACAGAGGTGAAAATCCGGCCGTGTGGTTACTAAAAAATTTAATAGACGAAGTTAATAAAATTTCTAACAGATTACTTAAAACAGCTCCAATAAAAATAACGTCTAAACAACAACTTGATTTTGATGATGCAGTTAATTGTCATATTTGTGAAAAGTTACTGGACGATTCCAAGGTGCGAGATCATTGTCATTTGACCGGCCAATATCGTGGAGCAGCTCATAACAGTTGCAATTTATAATTTCATGCTCCAGATTTTATTCCTGTAGTTTTACATAACTTTCGTGGTTATGACAGTCATATCATTGTAGAAGCTTTTGGTGATGAAAATATTAAAGCTAAACTAAAATTAAATAACGTAATAAAATGTATTCCAAATAATTTTGAAAATTATATGTCGGTGACGCTCGGCAAATTACGCTTTATTGACAGTCTGCAATTTATGGCAACATCATTAGATGAGCTTGTCAAAGGTTGTAGCAATTTCGCTATCCTAAAAAGTTGCTTCGGTGAAAGCTATATCGATCTGACAAGAAAAGGTATATTTCCGTACGAGTATCCCGACGATTGGAGCAGATTTAATGAAACTTCTCTACCTAGCAAAGATAAATTTTACTCGCAACTCAAAAACGAAAATATAACAGACGACAAATACAAATACGCACAAGATATTTGGAATAAATTTAGTTGTAAAACATTTGGTGATTATCATGATCTATATTTGAAAACAGATGTATTATTGCTAGCAGATGTTTTTGAGAGTTTTCGTCAGGTTAGTCATACAAATTATGGATTAGATCCCTGTTGGTATTATTCTGCTCCCGGGCTGTCTTGGGACGCTCTACTAAAAACAAGCAAAATAGAACTAGATCTCCTGACAGATGTTGATATGTTTAACTTTATTGAAAAAGGTACCAGAGGCGGAATTAGCGTCATAACAAAGAAATATGCAGCCGCTAATAACAAATATCTGAAAAATTACGTTAAAAATCTCCCGTCGAGTTACATTATTTATCTAGATTGTGTGAATTTGTATGGCTGGGCCATGTCAGAGCCAATGCCACACGGTGGATTTCATTGGATAACTCCAGATGAATTTCTTAAAGAAACTGATAAAGATTTACCTAGAAAAATTAACATCGATCTTTCAGATATCTCATATTTTGTTGAAGTTGACCTAGATTATCCTAGTTCGCTACATGATCTGCATAACGACTACCCGTTTTGCGCAGAGTCAATGATGATTAATTATAGTTTATTATCGCCTGAACAACGAGCAACGACATAAAAAAATTCGATTGTTAATAAGCTAGTTCCAAATTTGTTAGATAAAAGAAATTATGTTATGCATTACAAAAATTTAAAGCAAGCAGTAGATGCTGGACTAATTCTGAGAAAAGTCCACCGCGTGCTAAAGTTTAATCAGTCAAAGTGGATGGCAAATTATATTGATCTAAATACGAAACGTCGTGCTGTGGCTAAAACCGAATTTGAGAAAAACTTTTTCAAGTTGATGAACAACTCAGTGTTCGGTAAGACGATGGAAAATATTCGGAAGAGGGTCTCTATAGAAATTGTCAATGATATAAGTCGCAGAAATAAATTAGTTAACGATGATGGTTTTGTTAGTATGAAAATATTTAATGAAAATCTTGCTGCAATACAACGACGAAAGACAAATTTAAAGTTAAATAAACCAATTTATGTTGGTGCAGCTGTACTTGATATATCAAAGTGGCTGATGTATGATTTTCACTACAATTTTACTAAAAAGCAATGGCCAGATTCGGAGTTGCTATTTACTGATACGGACTCGCTAGTTTATAATATAAAATGTGAAGATGTCTATATGGATATTTACAATAATAAAAATCTGTTTGATTTATCAGATTATCCAGCATATAGTGAATTTCAAGATAATTCGAATAAAAATGTTATTGGTAAAATGAAAGATGAATTTATGTTTGTGCCGGTGAGAGAGTTTGTTGGATTAAGAAGCAAAATGTATGCTGTTATATTAGATGACAATAAACTTACAAAGAAAGCTAAAGGTATTCCTCGAGGATATGTGAAAAAGATGATGAATTTTGACGATTTTAAAGCAGCGCTAAACAATAGCGTCAGTTTTATCAAAACTAATGTCATAAGAACAAACCATCATAAACTTGAAACTGATACGATCATAAAACGTGGACTAAGTAATTTTGATGATAAAAGATATTGCAGCGATGGAATTAAGACACTAGCGATTGAACATTATACAATTAATTTTGTCTAAACATTAGAAATAATGTTTGAAAATTTAACATTAGCAGATGGAGTTAATAGCAAAATAAAAAAATAATGGTCAATAACCAACAATTATCATTTGAATTTAATGATGAAATTTCAGGTATTTGTTTTAGTAAACTTGACAGAATCAAACTCTCCCTTATTAGATCAGATGACAGCAAATACTTTAGTTTTCTGGAAAGTTCATGAGACGAGCTTGCATTGAAATATGACAATTTACATAATCCAATCAGCCAAAATCGGTATACCAAAATTAGCATAGACTTGGACAGGTCAAAGGTATTTGCAAAAGGTAGTAAGTATCTTCTCAGTAAGATAGCGATGAAAGAATTATTCGAATCTCATCGTAAAGTATCTGGTAGAATTAAATTCTCGTTATATAATCATGACAGTATATTATACTTAATATCAAACGTAGAAATACTATGTATTGGTCAAGAAATATAACTTTTTTGAAAAGGAAGATAATACTGTTCCAGTTTAGTTTAAAATCTTTTGTAAATTATCTAACATATATGTGATTTAGATTTTACACTGTAAAAATTTGGTTTATTTTTTGGCTATAAAACTTATAATCAGTGAGTTTTAGTCTTTTTATCTCAAATTTTTGCTTAATTCACTGCATTTTGATTAAGCTAGACAAATCCGTTAAGCATAGGTATTAGTTGATCAAGCTAGACAACTGCGTTAAGCATAGCTTAGTAACAAGCAGTTGTCTGCTATGTTATGTGAACTTATATAAGACTAACGTTGGTTTTTATTAAAAAGCATTTCAAACTCTCTAAAATGCACTTAACTCCAGAAGAGGACTTGCACACAGACAGACAAACAGACAGGCACAAAATTCAAAAACTGTAATTGTGACTATAAATATTCTAACTAACATACAAACAAGACATGTATTCTTAGCTTCAAGTTATTTTTAGACAGCATGCAGCATACGAAGTCATAAAACTTATTGATTTTTCTTACTGTCTCCTAGCAACGGCTGATGAAACAGACTTTTAACTGGCAGAAATGCTGGTTTTATACACACTGTATAGACCTCTCCAATGTATTTGGAAATTGAAATATTTTACAATAAATGTTTTTTTATTCAGAAATCCACACTATAGTTTATAATAATTGTCATTTGTTTATTCTGTATACTGTAAGTGCCTGTGTAGTATTAGGTAACTATATAATAACTTTTTTAACATATATATATATATATATATATATATATAATGAAGTCCGGTGGCCGATTGCTAACGCGCTGGACTCTTGTGCTCAAGGTCTGTGGTTCGAATCTCGTGACTGCCATATGGCGACGGGGGGGGGGGCGATTTTGATACCGAAAAAAAAATTGCTTATTTAAGTAGGGGCGTAGCCAGTCCGTCTACTGCTTCAATAGAAAATCTGTACACTTCTCCCACCATGTCACTTGGTGGGTGCAATTTTGCACTCCCTGGGTGATTATGATGGGGGGAGTGTGCAAAAATTTCTATTGAGCGTAGAGAAGGCACGTAGTATTGTCTTAAGATAAGTTTATATGTAACTGTGCCGTCCTAGAGTTAACGTTCTTAGAATTAAGTTTATATGTAACTGTGTTGTCCTAGAGTTAACGTTCTTAGAATTAAGTTTATAAGTAACTGTGTTGTCCTAGAGTTAAAGTTTATATGTAACTGTGCCGTCCACAACAAAACCCTGTATTTAATTGCTGTAAATATGCTTGCTGTAAATAAGTTACTGTAAGTACGTTACTGTAAATATGCTTGATTTGGGGGGGGGGTTACATAAAATCGCAATGCCTAGACAGCCCTCTGAATTTCTAGTATGTCGTTTCGATTAGGAATTCGCTGGGGGGTGTGTGTGTGTGTCTATGAGAATGCGTCTATAAGATAAGTTTATATAAACCTCTAAACTTGCTAGGATAACAACCTAGGGGTTTCACATGGGGTTGTATAAAACTATGCTGTAAATATGCTTGCTGTAAATACGCTACTGTAATTAAGATTCTTTTTTTTTCATTAATTAAGATATAATCATATGTATATAATCATCTTCACATGTATATAATCATCTTCATGTGTATATAATCATAATCATATGTATATAATAATATGCATATAATCACATATATATAATAATATGTATAACATATATATATATAATCATCTTCATATGTATATAATCATCTTCATATGTATATAATCATCTTGAAACAGTCCTTAGGGACTATTATTTTTATATTAAACAAACATTTACAGCTTTAGAAATATCGTTATCAAATAAAATATCAACCATATTGTCAATAAATGTTATTAGATCATCTGCCCAACCCGCTATTCTAATATCATTTTCAGTCCCGAATAACCACACCCACTTATATTTTGGTGATATATGATATCCAACTTTTTTAATACAATCGCTTATTATTTTAGGCTTTATACCAGTATAACCTGAGGCTGATTTGATGGAATTAAATCTCTTACAAAATCTGTTTGTCAGATCAAATCCAACATGTCGGATTGGATGACAGAAGGACATTTTATATAATATTTTATTGTTTAATATAAATTTTTTCTAAAACTATAAAAATAATTTCTAGAGTGTAATAGTAGTATATGTAATTGAGTTGTTTCTATCTCAGAGACACCCCTACCCCAACAAAACATTTTGTCAGAAATATGAAAGTCATCATTTTGAGCTAAAAAAGGCTGCTGACAAAAATGCTAACGTATAACGTTTTGGGGGGTAGGGGGTCTCTGAAATAGAAACCTCAAATTACATATACTACTATATTTCCTTTCATATGCATACACGCATGTAGTCCTTGCGATACCTTAGTTCTACCTATATGCAAGCCGGATTAGGCTAGCCCTAGCTGCACGTGCAAACGGTATTTCGTTTTCTTTTTCCTCCTCACGCTTACTGTTATTCGCGCCTTTGTGTACATGTCACCTAATTATAACCGGTTCTTTTTCTCGCCTTCGCTGTAGTTCTATATTTAACCTGTTGGTGGACATTTATTATTGCAGACTGACTTGTTCAGTGTTCGAATACGTTTTTGGCATGTAGTATTTAAGTTAATTATTCCATTATCCTACTTTTCATCATTTGAATAAGCTTTGAAGCACATTAAATTTCAGATTTATCTGTTTACTATTCTTTAACGTTATTGTTTTGTTCACCCTTAGAACATAGGTGTGTTGGCTGTGGTTCTTTTGCATCATTTTATTATGTAAGGACATCTTACTGACTAAATTTTTACGAAAAACAAAAGAAGGATGTGTTCTTTTGCCTTGGGATTATTGATATTGAACTAATTATAAGTATATATAGTGGGATCTAAGGTAAGACAATAACGATCTGCTAAAATGACATTCATTATGCATGCTAGTGATCTCCCTTGCTGTCTCTTCATAGAAGCCTGGTGTATCTTTGTTTGGGTCATATCTCTATATGAGAATCATCTAGTGATCCTGAATACAGTCTAAAATGAGTGTATTACCCTGATTATAACCTTAACGCTATGTCGTAAAATTCAGACAGTAGTATATAGTAAATGAACCACAGTCCTGGATTTAGATATTTCTGACATAACAAATAAACATTTATTCGCATATGGAGATACTATATTTCTCCACATTCGCAAATAAACGTGTATCTGGTAAATTTTTTATGGAATACTGTTTGCTGAAAGAAAAATAGAATATGTTATCGCGTCTTAGGGCCCCATAGTCCCTGACAGTTTATTGTACAGGTGTGTTTACCTTACAGTTTGCTATTTAGCAAGCGTCTTAATGAGGTACATGGCAAATGACACATATTCTGTTACAAAAGATAAAGGAAAACTAACTCAGTACTAATAGTAGGATGATAACTGCCACATTGCACAGAGAGAGAGAGAGAGAGAGAGAGATCGAGAGAGATCGAGAGATCAGTGTCCGCACTATCAAAGTTTACTTCGTATATGCTTCTTTCGAATATGGTTACTTCTGGTTTGATACATTATACAGGTACTTAAAATTTTTGGTATGGAAGTGTTGGAATCTTCATTAAGTTCTTTGCTCGCCCCTTAGTTAGCGCCATTTCTAGTTTTCTTAAAGGCCGATGCCTCCATTTGCTTCTATTATTATGATAAAATTTTATCATAATAATCTTCTCATTTCTTGCTATGAGAAGGAATTACTCATGATTTAAGAACTGTCTAGGTCCATGGTTAGAGAGAGAGAGAGAGAAGAAAAAGTTCGGGCTCTGTTAAGAAGGTGTCACGCATAATGGTGTAGATACGACTACATTTCTTGGGGAAAGCTCGGCAATGCGAGGGTACGGGATCTGTAAGATAGGTGAGACCTCTCTAGCTTTGGGACTAGCAATTCTATTGATATAATTGATATAGATAGATATATAAAGTCACATTCCGGAGATACAACTTATAAACCTTTATATTGAAAAATACATAAGATATATACTAAGTACTTTACCTTGATCTTACCAACTTCATACGTTTTGTGAGTCCTGTATTTTAGAATATAATACAAATAATTAGATATTGTTTGAATTCAAAGAGCATTAAATTCAATAGTTGCGATTAATGCAACATTATTCTTTATTACTTAAAGAATATTTTATTCCCAAATTAAATCTTAGCATGAAGTTGGTAGCGAATTAGTCTTTTCACCATAACAAAAATAAAAATGAATATAAATTCTTAAAAACAATTAAATATTCCATTACATTATAATATTAAAATAAAAAGAGAACTCACTACGAAAGTTACCACAGAAATCTTTAACTTTTAAAGGTACTTATTCATTAAGAATTTTACGAACACAAACGATTCTTACCTGTAAGAAGATAGGTGAGACCTCTCTAGCTTTGGGACTAATAATTGAAGATACAAGCGGCGCGGAGTATTATTTATACTGATTCAAGATACCCTTGGCCATATTTGGTAAAGATGTTGGTACCAAGAGTATCATGCAAGCAGCGCGTGTATCCGTCCCAAACCAGAAAGAGGCTCAGTCTACCTGATGGAATTGAATATGTTCTTTACATTATAATCCGCCTAATCAGCATTATATTCGTGTCAGGAAAACGGTTAAACCTTAGGTTACTAAGTCAGACAGAACGTTAGGAATTTTTGCCACTGAGTGTTGTTTCTGCTGAGTTAGCATACGCATGTATAATACGGGAGAGAATATTTGTACTTGTTGTAAAGGAAGAAATCTTTATCAAAATAGAATAGTTATAGGAGGCAAAATAGAATATAGTTATAGAAGGCAAATAAAGTTAATTTCCATATTTTTTTGTGGAAATTATTT